>PNEQ01041042.1:0-44469 GCA_003012365.1 Medauroidea extradentata
ACAAACTTAAGACTGCTTTTCGCATGGACAGCTATAGCTACTTATCCTGCTGCAGAATTAGTTCAACTAGCCGCTTGGACATTCTAACACTTGATGACTGAAGTACCAATCTTGTGTACAAAGAGGTTTTTCAATTAAAGTAAATATTATCAGTTACGAATAATACTCGCGAGCAAAGCCGCGGGGGACTGCTAGTACTGTATAAATAAAAGAGTGCACTGTCGGTAATTCTCCTCACGCTTCAGTTATGTTACACATATTAATGAATTGTGCATAAGATGTGTTTCGAAGGGAAGCTTTCACGTTAGTTCAGTGCTTGGCGCGTAACGGCGCAGTGTATAATGAATGATGCACGTATGAGTTTCGCCCTTAGTGTTGGCTAGCCTGCAATGCAACTTCAGGAAGACTGCGTTCTTAAATAAAATGTGTATTGATACATATAATTTCTTGACATTTTTTGTTTTGTACAGTTATAACTATAATTTCCTGGCATTATATTTTTTTACTAAAATAGTTTTCACCTAAGGGTTTGTAAACGTCTGTGTGTTACGGGGGCACGTGTACAAATAACGAACACCTACCGATTCACCGAAACTAAATAATTTCCGCTTGAATTATGTCACGCGTTGAACGCACAGCGAGCTATTAAGGGGAGTAAAATAAGAAAAGAATTGCTGAAATTTTAAAGTACTTTCTCTAAACTGAGAATTAAAAAAAATTGTTGAAGTAATCCATGGCGTATGAAAGGAGAGCGAATTATTTAAGTACAAGTCAATTGATTTTCCTTATTTATATGTCTCCGTAACAGCATATTTGCGACTCTTTTTCATGTAAGAAAAACTCCGTCACAAGTAATGACTACGTAAGGAATACTATCTCGCATAAATATGAAATAACGAAATTTTTATTCGCAAGTCCTCTTAAAATACGAGTCTGCAGCTCTCGCGAGGATGACATCACAGATGAAATGAGTTTTCAAACATAAGACAGTTTTTTTTTTTTTTTTAATTGGCGACATTGTTTCAGCCACATTGTTTTTCTTTCCTCGGAGCGTGAAACGTGTGTTAAATTAACCACGTTAACATCCGCGGAAATGAATTTTTGAGTTTGAAGAGGCGAGGGAGGTGGCGTCCCTGACAAACTCGCCAGCCGCATTTCCATAACGATGCGGAGGAACTTTGTGAAATATCGCGGACGTGCGGCGCGGACGCCATCCGCCTGTATTTCCCTCGAGGAATACATGAGGAGTGAAGTGTCCTCTCTCTATATATCTATCTATCTCTCTCTACCTCCCGCCCGGCACTTCTTAGCAGTGGGTCCACCCGTTCAGGCGCTTATGAAAATTCACTCGCTGGAGTAGGGTAGGTTATCACACGATCTGGCTTTGTCGATTACCAGGATTTGATGAACACTTGCAGTACTACTGAAGGTTTTAAAACGGCGAGTGAGTAAGTGAGGGAGTTTAGTCAACGCTTAATCTAGGTATTTAGCGCTGGCACAGAATATTTTGGAATACAGAAGTGAAATACTCGGTAGGACGGCCAACTCAGTCACACATGCCAGAAAAATGGCTTCCCTGGCCAGCAACATGGCGGAAACACCTACTGCCAATCAGCGTGAGGTAGCTGCCCTGCTAGCCTGCAGCCAGGCCAATAGGAAACCTGCCGTAACATGCAAGAGCCAAACATACACGGGGCTGGTCTACATCACTCCAGCCTAGCTGGAGGGGAGCTTAACTCCCCCGCCGTTTACACAAACACGTAATTTTATTAATGGCAACAACCCCCCTCCAGCCTTAAATACGGGTCCGGAGCCCAGCTGAAACAGTTACACGCACCCCGCCGCCGTTCCAATGATTTGAAACTAGACTGTCGGGGTGCATTTGATTTTACAAACACCCAGCGAGTTATGGAAGCTTCGGCTTTCGGTCTCGCGACAGCACGGCCTCGGATGGCACATGAGGAAACGGCGGCGGCGGCTGGTGTCAACAGCCTCGGGCAGCCAATAAGCGGCCAAGTTCGCCTATATCAAACGAGCCGCCTCGTCATTTCGCGTCTGTATTACTATTCAGTCTGTGACGCTTGTGAGGGGCGACATGATGTATGTACCAGTGCCGGAATGAGAGGTGGGGGGAACTGAAGATCCGTGAGACAACCTTCCTACCGGCGGCATCGTACAGCACGATTCTCACATGTGAAAATCCGGGTCCGTCGTGAATCGAACCCGGATCGCCTTGGTGGGAGGCGAGAGCTCTAGGCACTGCGCGGCCCATGAACATTGTGCTTGCTTAATATCAACTTATTGAATTTTTTCAGGAGAACTTCCAGAATTATAAAAAGTTTGCATAGAAATAATAATTTGTATCCTACAATAGCCATTGAAATGTATGGCTACATAAACAAAATAAAGAATTTTTAAATTTCTAATCCAAAATTCATTGATTTTGCAAATAAGCATACATAAAACTTGTAGCTTCAGATAAAGGGATAATTAATGCAGAGGTGCTTATCTTCTGCCACCCTAAACATCATGACGCAATCTACTCCCCTTGTCAATGTTGTAACAAAGTTATCCCATAAAAATATTTTACCGACACCTTGGGTTAAAAGCGTGTTCGTGGGGGGGGGGGGAATGAAGGGTCTGTGGGTACTCCCTAGAGGAAATTTTTGGTGCCTTTAAACGACTAAAACGTGAACTAAACGATAGGAACAGGGCAAGGTGTATTTTCCCTCTGCTGTTCCGACATTTTGCATTGCAGGCACACGGGGAAGGTAGGCTTCACGGTTGAAGATCGCTGGACCGTATCTTCAAGGAAACGAGGACAAAACGGAGCGAAGAAAGAAGCAAACGGAGCATGGAAGAACATCCTGCGGTTCAGAATCTCTTCCGCTTCCGCCCGACGCCTTCGTCTTCCCCCGGATACCTTCCTTCGCCGCCGCGAGACCGGAACACTGCTGCCAGCTTTGGAAGGACAAATCCCTCGGTGTAGGGATTTTTTTCAAACAAAAAAGAAATTGAAATTTTCTTTTAAGGAAAGAGGAATACGGAGCAGAGAAGAGGCTCGCTAGCTGTGCAGTAAACAACTGACTCCCAACACCTAAATAATTCCTTAACACTAAAACATTAAAAATGATATATCCTGGCCTCAAGTAAAAACATTAATAAAATCATTAGAACATTTTCTATGTCCACAAGTGTAATACAACATTATTCAATAGTTTAGAACAAAAACGGAATTTATTAAACTATGATTGCATTAGATCTGGACCTTAGTTGCAAAAAATGTGAATTTTCCTCTTACTTCGTTATTTTCAAACGAAGTAATTACGCTTTACACATTTAAAAAAAATAGAATTCAATATGTATTTTCCAAGCAACGAATTTTCAAATTATTACACATATATATCAATTTTTAACACATTTGTCCGCGAAAATTAAAGACGTAGAATACCTATTGTTCAGTATTTAAGCGCGAATTTATTTTCGTTTACTATAGCGAAAAAAAAAATTAAATTTCAAAATAAATGCAAAAATACTTTCTTATTGTTAACTGAATTCACACAATACGGAAAACAGTTGTGTTTTTGTCAACATTTAAAAGTATTTTTTTTTTTCCTTAGGAGGCGAGTTCACGCAAAATTTTAATTGTTTTAATAATTTTTATTATTTTTATGAGATATGGTTTGTTGTAAAGGCATACACTACGGCTACGTATTACAATCGTGAAAATTTTCTAGCTTTCATAGTTTTTGTATAATGTCATATTAAAGCCGAAATTTGCAAAAAAAAACACTGTTTGATACAAGAAAGGAAAACAACTGACGTACATAAATAAAATAATTCACGCTTGGAAACAGTGTCACTGGCTACGTCAAAACATGTATAATACCGCTGCATTGAAATGTTTTGTATTTTTAAATAATTGCATAGAATTTCAAAGTTCAGAAATTTTTCAAAATTACAAAAAAAAATCCATATTGCTTGTATACATGTCTAGACGCAGCGCGTGGCACTGTTCTTGCGAATATTTTCTTTTCTGTAACTTAGCTGGTTTTCGTTCATTGTTTAAAACTGCGTTTCGCAAATTTTTGCTTCCACATGCTATTATACAAAAACTAGAAATTTTCATTGCTGTGAAAATTAACCACAATATACGTCTATAAACCACCATATCTCATACACATATAAAAAATTATTAAAACAATTAAAGTTTTGCAGGGTGTCCCCCATCCTTCTCCCTTAAGACAGCGCTGTCGGGTTTCCAACGTAATTATTTCCCATTTCGTCAAATAAAGTACTTAGTTAAATTTTGTACAGTGTTAAGTTAAATTAAGTGCAATATTTTTCCAGTACGCGATGTCCAAATTCCAAAAATAAATTTGTCACAACGTGAATTTATAAAAGGTGGAACGTACCATGCTTAGGGACCCTGGTTTTTCGCGAAAATAATTTTGCCCCGCGTTGTTTCACTGTCTCACGTGCACATCTGCAATTCTGCTTCATGGTTATTGGTAGCGTGTCTATATGAAGAGCCGTATATCATTTGTCTGAGCCAATTAGAATAAAGTCTCTGCAACACCTCACGGCCGTGATTTGCCGGTAGAATGGCAAGGCTAGAGAGATTATAGAATATCCAATCATTGACCACGAAGCAGAGACAAAGTGTGGCAAAATTATTTTCGCGAAAAACCAGGGTCCCTAACCTTGCTGCACAGTGTAGACGACATGGGTGTTAGACTGTTCTTATCGCCATCACTTGTTTGCTCTGCCTGCATGTCCCAAGGTAGTTTGAGCGCAACGAGGTATTACATTTTCGTATTTTAAAAATAATATTGAATTTAAAAAAAATGTTTATTTCGAATTCCAGCATTTTTTAAATACAATTTTTTTTGTATAGGAGACATTGCAGCCTACAACATTGCAATTTAGTGTGAATTTTTTTTCTTTCAGTTCTGTAAGTCAGTTGATTTATCCTTTGAAGCATAAAACCGTTTTATGAAAATAAGAACTTAAGACATGTCATTATAAATAAACTATGAAAGCTAAAAAATTTTCACTAGAGTAAAAAAATAGTGACAATGTCTTCAAAACAAACCATATCTCGTACAAATATAACAAAATTTAAAACAATTAAATTTTTCTGTCCGCGCCTCGTTAATATTCACGAAAGGCTGTGTGTGTGTGTGTGTTGTAAGGGGGAGGGGAGGGAGGGACGCGAGAAAGAGAGAGAAAGAGAGTTAGTTCTCGGGCGAAAGCTGGTCTTCTCGCTTGTTTTCACTGTTCAAAGGGAAACACCCCAGAATTGTTAATTAAGCCTATGACTGCAGGTAACCCCTCGAACCATTCCATGTCGTGGGTACGATGGACGAGAAACTTCATTTTGACATACACGTATACCTAAATAAAGTTTATGGAGCCATCGCTTACGCCCGGACGAGAAACCCGTGCTTATTAAAAGCGTTGAACCCGTAAAAATTGTTTTTTTTATATTAGAGCCAAACACTGTTCTACTTTCACGCGTCGGATAACATGTCATTTTCCAAAATAAAAATAAAATTAGGCCCCATAGTTTTTGCATAATCACTTATCAAATTCACAAAATGTCTTTTGCAGTGTAGCCAAAATTAAAGAAAAATGAAATTAACTTATGAAATCAAACTTTCAGGAACTGTGTATATCGATGAATTTTATGGCGTGTTTAACAATAGTTAGTTTTGAAAATTTCACTAACATTCACAACTCAAAGTTATACAACACTTTACTCATTTTCATCAATTAAAAAAAATTACAAAATGTATCCCTTTGTAACCCCAAAGGTGTTTTGAAATAACCCATGGTTTACTACCAATATAAATTATCTTGTTTCTGCAAGTTAATCACTTTTTTAAATTTTGGCTTCATCGTAACGATCATTTTGTGACTCTGATAAGTGATTATGCAAAAACTATGGGGGCCTAAGTTTTTTTATTTGGGGAACTGACTAGCTATCTGATGTGTGTAAGTTGAACAGTGTTTGACACAAATGTAAAATATGAATATTTACGGGTCCAATGTCCTTTAAGGGGTAGTATAGCTGTGGAATTTTTTATCTTAACGTTCTGCGTATAATTGCACACAGAATGTGAAATATGACTAACTTTATTTGTAATTCATTATTTGCACATAGGCAATATTGCACTCTAAATATTTAAATTTATTAACTTGCTCTACGATCTGCTTATCAATTTCAATCTTTACTCGCATGGGCTTGTGTACTAAAAATGCCATTGATTTTTGTTTGCAATGGAGATGTTCACATTGTATTATTTGTCTAATTAAAACAGATTCTCGTAGGCAACTTTCGTTCCGCCTAACAGTTACTTGGTCGTCAGCAAAAAAGCAGTGTGCTAACATCCATATAATTAATTGTAATATATTTAATTGATTTTATTGTCTCTACCTAAATTTCGGTTACATTAAATAAATAAATTTTATATATATATATATATTTATATATATGAATGACTGGGTGAAAGGAGACACCCATGTCTAACTCCTTTGTTATTTTGAACCATTTTATTTATCTTCTCTGCAATATTTATTGGAATCCTTCTGTTTCTTAAAATTTTCCACCATTTGTTTTGATTTACTTTATCAAACGCCTCTTAGTAATCAACGAAGGCAAGAAAAGTTGGTACATTGAATTCACGGCGTTATTTTATTTAGTTGTGTCATAGTGAAGAAATAGTTTGAGTATGATCTACCTTTGCGAAAACCAAGTAAAGCATTTCTTGATTTAGCTTCAAGGATTGGTGATGTTGGTTTTGATAAAATTATAGCATACAATTTGTAAGCTAATTAATACCCCCTGTAGTTCTTATATTCACGTCAATTACCTTTCTTATATGTTGGGTGTAATTGGTTTCAGAATCTCCAGAAGAAAGCAAGTTGGACGGATCAACTGAAGACGACGTTGGTATACGACAGGAGCAAACGACTTGGAATAGAAAGTATACTCACACGGGCTACTTGATATATCCGCAGTTTTAATGATAAGGAAGCAAAATTGGAAAATAAAACGAAATTCACAAAGTACTGAAACTGCCATTATTACAGGGAAAAAATATATCAGGAGGATTCACAAGAATAAACAGTTATGGTGTGATCTACAGCGACGTGCATCATAAGGGCCTGTGCTGGAATTGCTATCCAGTGGAAGAAGATTTTAACAAACAATCAATTTTATAATGTGTTTGACAATATACGATTTTGAAAATTTCATTTAACAGCCACAACTCAAAGTTATGCAAAAATCTACTCACTTTCATCAATAAAAAAAGTACAAAAATGTATCCCTCGCCCCAAGGGTGTATTGAAAACGCTCCAACATTTACTACCAACAATAATTATCTTGTTTCTGCATGTTCATTAATTTTTTTTTTAATTTTGGCTGCACCGTAACGACTACTTTGTGACTGTTATGAGTTATTATTAAAAACTACTGGTATAGATGTCGGTTTGCCGCGAAAATGTTTTGTGCCAACATAACCTTGAAGTCGCTGTAGTTTCTTGCAACATACATGATTAGGTTATATCCTTCTGACACAACGTAGGCCTAGCTGTCTGTAGACCAATAACAGGTATTAGATACTACAATATCGGGATTCTTATTGGCTCAGTCAAATAGGGTAAGAACACCAAGTACAAGCTAAAGCCAGTAATCTTCTGGTAAGCTGAACGCGTGTTGAAATCCAGAAAACAGTCAAGTTTTCCCGCGATAAACCATCATCTCTATGTTTTTATTATTTGGGGAAATGACCAGTTGTCTTATGTGTGGAAGTTGAACAGTGTTTGGCATAGATATAATATAATGTATTTTTACGGGTCCATCGACCAATAAGGGGTCAGTACCGTCTATTGTAGGCCTTACACCTTTAGCAATGATCGAATAGGCTACTTATGGTCAGAATAAAGATGCCAAGAGGCTATCTATCGATGGCAGTTCTCGTTCATTCAGTGCCTATATTTAGTCTCTCAACAATGCAGACTGTGAACTTTGACCTGTAACATTAAATGCATTGTAAATTACTTCCTCTCATTACAGTAACAACGACTACAGACGCGAGCGGCAAAATCCGTTGGAGACTATGTGTACTCGCGGGATGAGGAAATGCAAATATTTGATGAATTTAACTGCGAAAGACGCTTGGCTTGTGTGCTAAAGTTGCCGAAGGAAACTGCGAACAAGGGAGAAGGGTGTGGGAGAGGGGGAAACATAGCCAGCTGGAGAAGCAGAGCTGATGCAATGCAAACAGGGATCGGAGCAGTTGCTCTCCGCTGTTTGCAAAGCAGGTTCCCCAAAAGGAATAAAAGAATTAACGGGGTACCTAAGCTCTGAAGCTTATTTTACTCGGACTTGCAAATGAACGTGCACTGTAAAAAGACTTTGTACATAGTAACGGACCCATACACAACACAGGCAGAGATCGCGGGAAAACTTGGCTGTTTGCTGGGTTTCAACGCGCGTTCATCTTATGGAAAGATTACTGGCGTTCGCTTGTATGTGGAACTGTTGCCCTATTTGACCGAGCCAATAAGAATCCCGCTATTGTAATACATGATGTCTATTATTGGTCTGCAGACTAATAGGTTGTGTCAGACGTATATCACCCAGTCATACACGTCACAAGAAACTAGTGTTTTCAATGGCATGTTGGCACAAAATATTTTCGCCATATACTTACCATATTTCAGTTTGTAAAGAAAGGAACTGTTGAACCCTGTTCAAGTCTGGTAATGTTAATATCCATTTGACAGTTTCCTAAAAAAAATAAAATAAATAAGGACAGGAACGCTACAATTAATGTATGAAAAAAAAAAGAATGGTGTTATGCAGAAAAATTTCATCCCACATTTAACAAAATAGAGCAAACATTGTATATAAACCTTTTTTGTTGTATTGTTAATTAATGTATTCTAATTTTCAAATACCCTACCTATGTTCGACTTTGTTTACGTAGCTACTGAAGTTTTATTCTAAAATAATTTAAGAGTTTATTTTTTTTTCTGTTCTTTACGTTTGTAGCTCGGATGCCTTCCGCACAACACAGTTCAGTTTTATCATGCCTACTTTCTTAACACTCCTATACATTGGCATGGTAGTTTATAAATATTTTTTTACAGGGTTAGTAGTACACACCTGGAATTTCTTTACGAGTACGGACGGTTATCCTTGTGTATTCCCACATTTGAGAACTGTGGCAGGAAATAAAACCAGTAGATAACAGAAACCGGACAGGCCTATTCTTCAACATGCAGTGCTACCTACATTTTAATTTTTATTTCCACAGCATACATTTTACAGCGGAAAACAAATAAATGATCGTTTTAAAAATGAACTACGTACTGCAATGCAGCTTTGCTGTAAATAAAAATGTTAAGCCTACAGTAATAAGAACTAAAATTGTGTTACTTTTAAAACAGCTTAATGGTGACCTTTATGGTAATGTTGATTGTAGTTATTAAGACAATCTTTGTAATACATAATAAGCATTAATTAAGGTTAGTAAAATATACACTGTAAACATTTTTGTAAATACGACAAAGCATTTCTTTGTAGTTTTACAAACTTTAATAAAAACATTTTACTTATAAAACAATTTGTTTATTAAATTACAAGGATATTATTTGTAAAAAAAGTAGGAAAAATTTTTAGTCTACCAAAATCACACGTTCGGCGAAAATTACATAGTTATACAAAAATCACATTCTATGGAGAGCTTTTTCCTGGAATAAAGTGAATTTTTATACTGATCACATGCTTCAAAATTAAAAAAAAAATAGTATTATAACCTAACTGTACATTGAATGTATACAGAACAAAAAAGAAACTATCGTGGAAGTCATGGTGGTATAGAGGTGCCGACCCCCCGTAGCTCGGTTGGTTGAGCCGCTGACTGGTGCGAGGGATTCTGGGTTCTATTACCAGGACTGGCTGTGCGTGAATTTGTGTTTGTTTAAGTGGTCTCAAAAATTGTCTCTATAAAATTGTTTCACGAAAGTTACTCGGGGTTACTCAAATAAGTTACATTAAAGAGGCGAATGGTTTGTGAAGTGGTGGTGCGGATGCTACCTCCTCGCCACCGCAGCAAACATAAAAAAAAAAAAAAAAAAAAACGAGGTAAGATGCGTTGTACCGAAGTGCGGGGATGCGGATTCGAAAGTAAGAAAGTAAGAGCTTCCACGACCTTTTTTTTTTTTTTTTCCAAAATAAATTTATGTAAAATTTATTTATTCGAAAGTTATTTAATAAATAAATTTAGCGCTAAAATTTGTATTTAAATTATTTTCCCTTATTGTAAGTACAAAGGCGTAAATCTTCCACGATCATTGCCCCACTTTTAAAATTATTATTTGTTTACTATAGTTTCTAAAAATAGTAGTTTGCAAGTTATTTTGTAATCAGCAAATTGTGTTTGTTACGATATCTATCGACACTATTAATTGTCTCGGCATTTAAAAACTCTAGAGCTGATAACGGCAACATAACCTTTCAATGATCATGTCGAACTGAAAGTTTGTAATTCGACCCGCTGCCAGTCTTCACGTGGTTGATTTAGGGCCGTAATACGAACACAGCTCGTATATGTGCTGCGCTATTCTGGCGACAACATCTGGGACGAACACCCATTAACTCTTTGTCCTCCTCCAGCCTGGGCTCTTCAGTTAAGTACCTAGGCTTATGTATTATTCCCTTGACGTACCCTATTAACTTTATTGCATGTTGTTCATCTCTCTCTTCTAAGCCCGTGTGTTATCCCGTTTCATCACATCTACTATACAACCTTAACTCCCTCAGCGGACGAGACACAAAGGTATTGCGATCTGCAAAATTCACACATAGGCCTACTGGCCCTTCGTTGCACTCGGCAATCATTTCGTTAATGTGTCAGCCATTAGTTTCGATTGCTAATACATTGACTTTGCCCGCTTACGTGAGGACAGTGCTGTAGATCATATAGGAACAAAGAGGCGGTTAGGGTCATGCGACAAATTATGTCTTTATGCCTATCCCCGCCCTCTTTCTTTACCTACATTTATATTTTGGAATGACATTAGTTGATTTATAGACAAAATATCCGATTCGTGATACTGAGCTTTGGACTTCAGTATCAGAAACATGTTAAACATTTTAAAATTGGACGGTGTGGTGCATAAACAGACCAAGGGCCAGTTATTAGTTATCAGTGAAACATGCTATAAGTCTTTCAGATTTAAAATAGTCATCTAAAAAGTATTTCATTTCTACAAAGTCAACATTTATGACTGTAGTCTGTCTCATAAAAGAATTCCACTATTTGACAGTTGTGTTGGCATATATTTTTAGAGTTGTTTCCATTAAATAAGCATTGTTTTCCTCTGCACCAGAGGACTTTTGCACGAAAACACTTGGGTGGGTCTCAAATGGTGCAATTTATCAAAATTAAAAGTAATTTCCTGCAAAAATTGTTACACATGATAGCCTTCTAAACTGTCAAAATATGGAATTCTTTCGTGAGACAAACTATACGTGACTTATATTTAAAATACTACTTGCACGACTGTTTCAAAGAATAAAACTATTCTAAACTCAGAACTTACAATTGACGCTTGGTCATAAAAACGTCCAATTGTGAGTTTACGTGTGATACATCGGTCACTTGTTGCCGAAAATACACAGCCTGCTCTCTTTTGGTAACCTAGTGTACTAGGTGTACAAAAACTTAACAGTTTTGTGAAGCCCGCAACTGGGCTAACTTAAAAGTCATTAAACTCGCGATACATTCCTGTTCTTATAAATGCATCGCCTACTTACGTTTACGGTTTAAGTTAATAAGTTTTGTTAAACTTTATTGGATTGTGGACAAACACCATTGCTCACGTATGTCCACAATCCAATAAAATTTAATTGTAAACTCCCATTGAAACAAACATTTTAAAATCTCAAATGGGATTTGTGTTTTGTGAGGTAAGTGAGCCTTACGTCTCGTCGACAGCAAGGCCATTAGATATGACTTCATACAACTTGAAACCATGTTAAAAAAACTGGAGAGGAATCGGCCATGGCCTTTGTCAAGGAATAATATCGGCATTCGTCTGGAGCTATTTCGGAGAGCTATGGCAAAGAGAAGTCAGGATGACCAGAGTAGGGAAGCCAGGAATTCAACCCGTGTCCTCCCGAATTCGTGCCCAACATGTTACCGTTGCCGCCACTTCACTAGGTAATTAGTGTTTTGTGGTCACCTTGTTTAAACCCATGTCAAAATAACTAGCGAGGTGGCGCAACGGTAACACGTCAGTCTCGCATTCCGGGGGGTGGGGGGGGGGACTCGTCTCTGACCATCCTGATTTCGGTTTTCCCTAGTTTCCCGAAGTCACTCCAGGCGATGGCTAGGATGGTTCCTTAATAAAGGCCATGGCCGACTCCCTTCTCAACTCCCGTCATTGTGTCAAGTTGCGCGTCACTGTCTCTAATGCCTTAGGCTCCAAATACACGATGTCCAAACCGTAGCACATTCCATGCCCATTTTCTGTTAACATAGAAAAAAGGGTTATTAAGGGGCTCCAAATACACGATGCCCGCAACGTAGCAGATTCCATACTCAATTTCCGTTACCAAAGAGAATAGGGTTATCAAGGCTTCAAATACACGTTGTCCAAAAGTAGCAGATTTCGTGCCCATTTTCTGTTACCTTAGAAAGAAGGGTAACTAACGCTCTAAATACAGGATGCCAACAACGTATCAGATTTCATACCCATTTTCTGTTTCCTTTGAGAAAAGGGTTACTAAAACAGAGCATGGCATGAAAACTGTTACGGTTTTGGGCATCGTCTATTTAGGGCCTTACGACCTCACTGTCAACGTAAAGCCCACTTACCTAACCGATGTTGTAGCACTTTAAACGCGACCAACAATTCAATAACATGGATAACTGCACCACAAAAAAATATTCGCTCCTTCGGAGGTAACTTGAGGAGGAGTAACTGGATCATGACTGGGTTAAAAAATGGTATCATCAAGTAATAATCACTGTAGGGACCCGAGGTTTTGTTGAATATATTTTTTCACCAGCTTGTTTCAGTCCTTACCTTTTCATCTATAGCTTCTCGTCATGGTTCTTGGCAACGTGTTTTTGTGCAGAGGCGTCCCCCATTTGACTGTGTCAATTTTAAGGTTACCGATTCACCACATGCCTGTGGTTTGTGGGTAGAAGCCCAAGATGCAGCAGGTTTAAAACATCAATCACTAGGGACCTGAAAAATTCACATTTTCTTTCAGGCACAAACTAGAATTCCAGCAACGGTATGTTCGTGCTACTTTCACAATTCTCCGTTGACATATTTGACACTTCCTTGAAGTCGATGAGTCAATAACAACAATCTAACCAAATCCTGGCTAATTTCACGGTGTAAGCCAGCAACCAATGAATTGCTGTTGTGTGCTTGAGTTCACAGATATTCTTGGAGACTATCCTATAGGTCAGTGAACACGAGAATTTTTCCCGTCTCTATGAATCACAGACCACGAAATAGAGCTGCTGATGTGTATGTCCACTACCAATAACCTAGAGCGACGATTTTGTGGTGAAAATATTTTTGCGTCACTTTGTTTAAATGTCTTACACGCACATTGACAACGATGCTTCATAGTTGTTGGCGGCGTGTTTTTGTTCATGCATGTCTCCCATTTGATTGCACCAAAAAGAATAAGGCAATTGTGGCAGCATACGTCTGTGATTTGCCCGTGGAACCCCAAGACAAGTGAGAGTAAGTCCTCGCTCTTCAGTTTTGCAGTGGTTCCGAAAATATTTTTTTAACGCAAATTAATACGTATATCAAAAATTCATTCAGGCAGTTTTAACACTTATATATCATCGCGTGTATCTGAAATTTCCAGTTGCAGTACAGCAAACGGACTTTTTGATTTTTGGCTTTGAAATATTATATATTTTGTGGTCAAAATAAGCCAAAATTAAGCAAAATACGTTTTTGCTAGCAAACGGTACATTATTAAAAAAAAACGCTCTGGCAGAATTGTGTATCGTATGACAGTACAGAGTCTCAAAATTGTTCAAAGCATTTGGTCACAAAATATTCAAGTTATTTGCAATTGTTTGAAATAAATGAAAGATCATGGCCTTTAAACATCCAATCTCTTACCGTGAAGCAGAAGTGCAGATGTGCACATAAGGCACTGAATCAAATTGGTGTAAATTTTTTTTCCGCCATAAAATCGCGTCTCTGCCCATAGCACGCAGCAGCCAATCAGAGACACGGCTCGTGTTTCGAGCCTCATGCAGCCAATAAACGACCGCGTACACACACACACATCAAAAGCACCGCCACGCCGTTTCGCTTCTGTATAGCTAACTGTTCTGTCACCTGCGTGGGCGTAAACAAAAGGCAGTAGAATAATTGCGTGTCACGTCACTGTCATCTCGGGAATGGACGTTTCAATAATCGTGACTGTCACATGACACGGTGGCGTTGGCACTCCCTGCCCTGTTTCAACCCCCCCCCCCTCCCCTTCTGCGGATCAAACACTTCAGTCACACAGCAGCAGAGGATACCATACGCCAAACTGTCCATCATGGCCAGAAATATATCAGCTGTAATCTGCAAGAGACATTTATAAAAAGGTAATCTGGTGGAGTTATGCAGGTTTGGTCAGTCACTCAACAGCAGTGGCGTGGCGTGGATGTGTTGCAAGTAAAGAAATGCAAAATTCGCGTTATCATTTTGTTGCAGACTAAACTTCACTTTCCTATACATAACAGAGCATAATCTGCGAATCAGTTGGTCACGAAATTTTATGTGTTGTCATTTCAGCGGCGGATCCAGAGGTTCACCTCGGAGGCGGCACTCTAGGATTTCACAGAGTAGCTAGAGGAAATATGTAATAAAATTACTAAATTTGTATTTAATATACACATTAGGCCTACATATAACATCCAACCACCAGATTTTATAATTCTACGAGAAATTCATTACATTAAAATGGTTTATTCGTATCAGTTTCAATTACAGAAGTCGTTGTCATTAGGTAAAATAACCTTTTTAATTCTACAAAATACGTACATTTCCACAACAGTGATGCCGTTATATACTATATGATAACAAACCTTGACCACATCCACGAATGCAGGCAATACAGCAAAGATTTTACTTGCAGTTTGTAGAAACATTTACTTTTATCAGCAATATCAATGTAGCAGACAACTGGTTTTTCGGGGGCACTAGCCCCTGGTGCTCCCCTCTGGATCCGCCACTGTGTCATTTACGTGTGTTACGTCTTTACAGACAATAACGTCACTGCGACACCATCCGTCTGTGATTTGCAGGTAGATCCCAAATATGTTGAGAGTTGAAAACAGCCAATCACTGGCCATGAAGCAGAGCAGCAGATATGCACACGAGGCACTGGAACAAAACGTTGCATTGTTCTTTTCACCAAAAATCACTGCTTCTATCTATAACTGTATGTTTCTTGAAGGAAATTTGCGAAAATTAAACAATAGCAATCTTAGATATTAGTTATAGCCAACGTTTTAAAGAAAATTGTTTCCAGTGTTATGAACTTCAGAGGCACAATCTCTGACGCCGGAACCTCGTGCATTTAACTGCGGCGCAAGAGATAACGCGTAACGAATTAGTACATTTGGATTAATATTTACTCATAAACTTGGCAAATACCATTATATAGAATTGTCATTGAGTATTTTATCCATATTGGCTTCGGAAAAAAGCGTAGAAATCAATTGATGTTTTCAGCGTTTATTTATCTACCACCGGTTTTGTGCTTCACATACAGCAACGCAGCCTACCTAAATAAGAACATTAAGACGCTATGAGTTAATATCATCCAATCACCGAACAAGAAGTAAAGATGCAGGTGTCCACGTAAGACATTGAAACAAATTGTTGCAGAATTATTTGCACCAAAAATCACATGTTCTAGTAATGAGAAGGCACGGGTGTGATGCCACTTCTAATAGGCCACTCTCAAATATGTACAGACATCGTGAAATACAGCTCATCTTGAACATACCCACGCCACTGACCAACAAGATTTTCTCTACTAGGAGGTGGTGTCTAAAAGCCTGCTACCAATTCATGATTTTTACGATTGATGTCAGTATGGAGCAACGCCGGGATGATAAAAGGGGGGGGGGAAACTGGACACCCCCGAGAAAACCCGCGGACATCGTCCGGCACGACATGCGAAAATTCAGGGTTCGACCACGCCGGGAATCGAACCCGGTTCGCCTTGATAGGAGGCGAGACAGTGGCGGCTCGTGGGTTGTCGCCAGGTAGGGCTGCAGTTGCCAAGAGCTGTACAGGATTGTGCGCTGGTTGACTCTACAGCCACTGACACGCTGATGTGCAGGTGCCCCTTACTACTGAGTGGTCACAACAGACCTAGTAACCGGCAAATATTTCATGATTGTTGGTCTACGGCGCGTTTATCAAGAGTGTACAGCTCCGACTATCTGCAGCCCCACCTGGCAACAACCCACGAGCCGCCACTGAGGCGAGAGGTCTGACCGCTCGGACACCGCGGCCCCTAGAGTCTAAGCCAGTGAAATAGGCCCTACTGGCCTGTCGTCAAATAATGAGACATTTGAAACGTCTCTAGTTATTACGTGGTAGGACCAGTGGTCTTATTCAACGGTTACAAGCCAATGGATAAACGATAGAGCCACGATTTTACGGCGAAAATTTTCTTACAACAAATTGATTAATTTCCTTGCGTGCACATCTGCACATCTGCTTCATGGTAAGAGACTGGATGTTTTAACTCCAGCTTGTCTGGGGGGGGGGGGGTTCCACTGGCAAATCACAGACATATGCTGTCACAATTGCCTTGTTGTTATTGGTGCAATCAAATGACAGACATGCCTGAACAAAGACACGCCACCAATAACCATGAAGCAGAGCTGTCGATGTGCACGCAAGACATTGAAACAAAGTGATGCATAAATATTTTCGCGACCAAATAGTGGCTCTTATAATCCACTGTGGCCAGTACGTGAATAGGACTGATAAGTCTAGGCTACTGCCAGTTGAATCAGCGAAACACTCAAGCCTCTAATAATAGCGAGGGACCAGCAAAATTATCGTCATTATTTGGTAACATAATAGACTTCACTGTCCTGTACATACCCGAACACAAAGTGTGATTCCACTGGCCACGAGCATCTATGTGACGTCATTTACGCGTTTGATCACTGCTGGAGGGGGGTTGATCCTTGTCAGATCGGTTTTACGGTTTTAATTATAAATCAGGGAATAGACACATTGTTGAACTTTTTTCACGCTGACAAGGCATAGTTTATTGTTTCATTCACTTTTTGGAATCCATATGGCATTGTTTCTGTTAATGTTGTGGCCTCTGTAGTCGCTGCCGTAAATAAAGCAGTTTTTCCTTTTCAGCTGGTTCCCGTTGCAAAATAGTGACTATATTATGGTTCCAGCAATTACAGAAAATCGATTAAGTTTGTATCTATGCCTTGTTGAGACAAAATTTTTGATACATCGACTGGAACAGAAGTTATCGAGAAGGAACAGATAAATCCAAGGTGGTAGGGATCAATACCCCTTAAGGGTGCCGCCTACCCGCGCGTGAGAGGCTCAAAAGCGACGGAGCAGTAAGGTCGACCTTGAAGAGCGCATCAAATGCCGCGTCGCCTCAACGAGCCAAGCGCTGAACTAACGTGCAAGGTTCCCGCCGAACGGTTTTTACTCTGGGACACTAAGCGGTGACCATATAATTTTATTGGTGGAAAGTCTGCAACTAAGGTCAGTACAGGTCGCAATCTGAGTTTCACATACATCCGGTTATTACATTTCGAAGTACGGCAGCCTGAAAATGCGATTTTAGCCATGTTGGAGGGCTTAGAAACTGTGTTTTTAATGAGCGTGGCGTCTTAACAATGAAGTTCCGACCTTATCTGAAGTTTGTTTTCTTTTCGTACGTTGGAACAATGGGCACACGTGCAATACTTTCGCAGAAAAACCCTGTTTACGAACACACTGCTACGCATTTGAAGCGTGGGGTAGGCGTCCGCCTAAAGGGGCTGACCACTCTGCAATGGAACTTTTTAAGTTATCGAAGCAGCATCTCTGCGGCAGATCACGACATTGTTGGCCAACACAACATGTCGAGGGAGCCTACAACAATTTGGGGTCTACATATTAAAAAAAAAAAAAATGTTCGTACTTTTACAAAAATATTCTTTGAAAACTAGTTTCCAAAAAATCTGTTTTGTAAATGTACACCGATACTGTAAGTTTTTTTTTTTTTTTAATAACTTGTAAATATACAAATACGTACATATTTACGAACATTTTCGTGTATTTACAAATAATAATTGCACATTCACTAATAAGTTCTTGTACATTTTACAACACTTGTTTGAAGTGTCAGAAACAGTTATTTTTTGACAGCCAGTTTTTCTAGGAATGAAAAAATTTTTTTTTGTAAAATGTGGTAGGCCGTAGGAGGAAATTTTTATTCACACCGAACGCTCTGCTCATAAGAAGATACCATACTAGTCCCCACAGGGATTTGGAATATTTAAAACACTTTAATGGCCTGCGACAGTCTTGCTGCAGTGCCTGGACTGATAAATATTTTGGCATTATTACTCAAGCTCTTTCTTGTAAAAAATACTACTTTTTTTTTAAACTGTGATAGTCTTCTGCCAGAAAATAATGTCAATTTTGTATATATCTAGCAATATGTTACCTAAAATATAGACAATCCATCCATCACAGAAAAAAAAACAGTTTCGTGGTGGCCACAAACTGTTTTGTCAGTATGTACCTTACCAAAATTTTTGTGTGGTGGTTACAAAATTGTTTTGTAGTCACTGCAAAACTTATTTTCTGTGTTCTGGCGTTGCTATCGGTGCTCGCCAGGCATGTCTGTTAATGTTCTCTAGCGTACTCGCTAAGAAAACTTATAAAAGCGTCCAATTAAACACTCCAAACAGTACGCGGAAACCAATGCCTGCGAACCTCAATGTCAGTATCGTATCGGAACATCCTTTGTCGTAGCCGGAGCTGTTCGCCAGTGTAACAAGCGGGTATCGGAAGGCTAACGCAAATGCGGGGTTTTAAAGCAACACGAAATTCGCAGAAGTGGCGTGTACGCCGGACATCAAAGAGACTGGCAGTCCGTTTGGTTTCTGCGTGTTTACATTTCGTTCCGTCCCGGTGGAAAGCTATGCAGCGAGTTTGTAGCTCCTGCGTTGAATACACAACTAGCGAACCAGTCCGTGCGGCCGATAAACATTATAAGGGGATGCGCCTTACGGAAGGCCCCGATGAATTTACATTTTCAGTAAGTTTGTATCTTTACGCTGCATGTCAATCAAGCTTTCATGGCTATTAAAAACTATTTCGATAAATATTATTGTTGGAAAAAAGAAATATCTAACAACTCTGTGGGAACTGTTATGTAGACAGTAAAACCTCGCTGCGCTTAAAAGAAAATATTAAGTATTAATTACTAAGTGGCGACCGCGACTTTTCGTCAGCTGGGTTGTCAATATAAAGCGAAAATATAGCTGAAACAAAAACAGTTTTGAAATGTTATATACATTGCAAAATAATGTTGAGGTGAGTGCACTGAAAAAAAAAAAATGTTTTTCACTTAATATTTTGGGTACCCCATCCCCCCTACCCTTTTCCCCTAAAGTATAAATTTTTTTTGGCAAAAACCCCTTCACAGGATGCACGCACAACTCTCTTAAGTTTTTTCTAACTTTTTTGGCACCCTATTCTACCTTTCAACTCAGTTTTATACCCCCCTCCTTAAAAAAAATTATTTTTCTTTGGCAGAAAACATTTGCAGTCGCAAATGCAATACTTTAGAAAAGTTTTATCGCAAACGGATTAATTGTAGGAGAGCATAGAAGGCAAACAAACTAACAAACATTTTTATATTAGGGGCCTATAGATTATTAGTACAGAATCGCTCATACCTTTAGTCTTCTTAAAACAGTAATCTGTAGGGGCTTACTGCACAGCGCAATTGACGCTATCTCTCGGATGAATTTTAAACTGTACGGCATAGCAGACTGCAAGAACGGAAATATAAAAAAATAATAATACCTGTGTCACTTAATGCTTTCGTGTAGTAACAATTGTGCAGTCGGTTTAAACCTACGTTATGAACTATGAAACACGTATAAGTAGAGCCCACGATTTTTGGTGAAAAGAATTCTGCAACAATTTGTTTCAATGCCTTATGTGCACATACGCAGTTCTGCTTCGTGGCTAATGATTTGCTGTTTTTAACTCTCAGCGTCTTAAAGTTCCACCCGCAAATCACAGACATGTCTTGTCGCAGAAACCTTCCTGTTGGCACAGTCAAATGAGCAACGCCTACATTCTGCCAATAACCATGAAGCAGAGCTGCAGATGTGCACGTAAGGCATTGAAACAAACTGTTGCAGAATTCTTTTCACCAAAAATCGTGGGCTCTACGTATAAGATGTATGGATTGCAATTAATTCTATTTAATTTTATAGTATATCAGTATGTCGTATTTAAATAATGAAATATGTGGAACTAGATTTAGTAATTTAGCTGCCAAACATACAATTGATGGGACAACCATTGTTTATGTTTAATTACATGCAGTACCGACTATTAACTTTCCGTAGAGTTGTATTTCAAGAGTTCTTTATCATCTGGAACAAAACACAATCAAGACTGAAACAAATTGACACTGTCCACTTACTATTGATGCATAACTAGATGTAAAGAAGCTGCAGTTAGAGCATTGCAATAAAATGCACATCACTCAGACTTCACAAAATTGTAGGCCCCCTATTCCATTCATTGCCAAAATTGTCAGATTAGTAAAGCTCATATTTTATACCAAAGAAGTGCATGTTAAATTTATAACTCTGCTAAAGTTTCGCTGAAATGCTCTGATTTGAATTTAAATAAACAGTATACAGTAATTATTTTTGAAGACATAGTGACATAATAAGAGCCAAAATCTCATGTGAAGAAACAATAGCAAATATTGTTTTCTTTAATACTATTTGATTTTACTAACCGGTTAAAATTGTTATTACTGAAATGAATTTATAGTCACAATATTTTTAACATTTGTAATACAATTTAAACTGTTAACCAACTTTTTTTATGTAACTATAAGAGAGACGAGTGTATGTTGCGAGTTTAATGACATTTCTTAAGTTTCTGTACTAGATATTTTATTAATGTTAAGTTAAAAAATTAATCTTCTTTGGAATAGAATGGTAACTTAAAATTTATATTTTGCGACAGCTAAAACAATTAGTTTGATGGTGACTGAAAAGTGTTAGAAAAGGGACAACTATCAGGTTGGCTGCTGATACCACAAAATTATTCCTATAACAATATAAACTGGACCATATAAAGATCACTGTTCACTGTAGTAGGAATAATCTATTCTACAAATTAAAAACATAAATTGTGTAAAGGAAACATTCAATTCCACAAAATAAAAGCATATGCTCTTAAATAAACAATGTCTTACGTAAGAGGAATAATTTATTCTGTAATAAAATAATCTGTTCTGTAAGGAAACAATCTATTTTGTAAAGTTAAGAAGCAGCTATTCTGTAAATAAACAATCTATCCCGTAAATGGCACAAACAATTATGTAAATGGAAAAATATATTCTGTAAAACTAACAATCTATTCTGAAACAGAAAATTTATTCAATAAACAAACAATACGTTCTGTAAATAAAACGATTTTTTTTTTTTAAGGAACTAATTGCTTTGTTGTAGGACAACAGAATTTGTAGCGGTAACCAAGACGGATTTCTGTTACTATTTCAAGGTAAACATTGTTCCTTCAGCCATATACGATAATACTATTGGTCCCGTTCCGTATGATATAAAAATAAATAAAATAAAGCTATCGTGGATATAATGTGCAAAAATATCAACGCTGATCGGAAACCTGCATTTCGACCATGGGCCCGATAAACCATTGATCTATGTCCGTTGTAACTGAATCAGCGTTTGAAATATGTTCTTTGACTGGTGGGAATGAATGTGAAACTGAACGACCGAACTGCACAGGGCCCGCGTGCAGGTTATTGGCTCGTCGGCATTCCCTGCGCGGCAGCGGAATGGAATTAGTATTCAAATGAGCGACGATGCGACTGTTCAAAGTTAATTAAACACTTTTAAAATAAAACTCGTGGGGAATAAAAATCGTTGCCTATAAATACATTCGTTTTTAGCGGAGGACTGCGATACACACCTAAATGTTGGAAGCAAGTGGGAAAAATTGTGTTACGCGGCGATATCTTATTAAAAGGGTAATATGCGAAATTTCGCTAGTTCAACTGTTTGATTTTTTATTTTATTTTATTTTCGGGCGTACATAATTTGCTTAGTGCCAAACATATATACAACCATACGAATGTTTTAATATAATTTACTTCTGGTTGGACTGATTAACGACCATGATTTTTATGCGTAGTGTAATAATAAAAAGAGACATGCAAAACTAATATTATTTTCTGACAGCTGACTAGACTAGAATGCTTACACGGTACAGAGGCCAATCTCTGTATAGACGTAACACACGTAAATGACAACACATAAAAGTTCGTGGCTAATTGAACCGCAGATTATGCTCTGTTATGTATAGGAAAGTGAAGTTTAGTCTGCTACCAAATGATAACGCGAATTTTGCATGTCTCTAAATATACATATTGGTGAGTGTAAAGCCCAAGAAGGGGCTAACAGAGCAATTTGAACTTTCCCTTCCGATAACATGAACCATTAAAAAATCCTACATTTTAACTGCTTTAGTAGTAACTAATGTCTCACGAGCATGGAAGTAATTAAAAAAAAACTTAAACTATATTGTTTTGCTAAGCATGTCAGTAGGAATAGCTTTCACAACCGCATACCCAGCGCTGTTTTCGACGAAACGATCGACGAGGACAACAAATGCACGCAAACTAAAAGGCAATGGTACATAATACAGAGCTAAAAGAATTAGTTTCAAATTGTTGGTTTCTCTGGGCCAATTTGCAAGAATTAAAAAATAACAGCAACCAGAGACAATGTGTTTTACCAACTTTCTGAGCAAAAACATTTCGCGGATAACGTATTTGTGAAGAACAATCGCTGACGCCGAAATCGCGTATATTTAAATGCGGCGCAACAGATTACTCTTAATAAATCCGTCATTCTGGGTAAATTATTCCTCATAAAGTTGGCTGACATAATTATCAATGTTTGTTGTTTTGTTGTTTTTCCACATTGACCTTAAATACCTGTACATTTAAAATCGTATTTTTAGCTAAGCACTAAGTACCCGAGGACAATTGCGATCAAATCACGAGCGGATAACAAATTTGTAAAGGTTTAGTTTTCATTTTATTAATTTAGATGCTTTTGTCAGTATATAAAAAGTTCACTACAGCGACGTCAATGTTTATGATCCGTTACACACTTTCTAGCCTGATTTATGCTCTGCAGTATTTTGTAATCAATAAAATATGTGCAAATTAATAATTTATAAAATTTACATCTCATTAATATTACGATAAAGGAGCAGATATTACTTTGCACAATATAGGTAAAGTTGCTAAAGGTGTAGTCACAAGCTATTATTTGCAACATTAGAAATTTAGTCAGCAGTAAATAATACGATCCAATAAAAGTTCTATTTCATTTCACAATTCAAAAAATATTTTCTATATTTTTGACATGTAATTCTTTTTTTTAATGTGATATAAACTGCAGCGAGATGGGCTAGACGAATAAAATTGATAAAATATTACGGAAAAAAATTAATATTATAAGCAGATCATGACTAAAAAATCTGCAAAAAAAATTATAATTATGGAAACTTTAAGTCAAAACCAAACTGTAATGATAATGTGTTCTTGCGATACGTAGGGACCTGAAAAATTCGCGTTTTGTTTTGGGTACAGGTTGGAATTCAAACAAGTGCAACGTGGTGTCACTTTCACAATTGGTCCTTGACTCATTTAACTCCTTCAGGGAGATACTGAGCCATTAGTAAAGAAGCCTCTTAATTAAAGGCACAGTCACTATGTCAGCGAACAGCCAATAAACAGCTGTTGTCTGCTTGAGTACACAGACATAGCCATTTTTAGTAGAAGGCTGCGGCCATAAATCTGGCAACACTGCCAAGAAGGGTCATTTTAACACTTTTTTAAGCTCTCCAGCGACAATGGCTTTCTTTGATTCGTCGGCATGTAGACAAAATAACGAATCAGGGACACGCATTGTCGTTGGAGAGCTTAAAAAAGTGTTAAAATGACCCTTCTTGGCAGTGTTGCCAAATTTATGGCCGCGGTCTGCTACTAACGATGGCTTTGACACAGATCATCTTGGAGGCTGGCCTAAAGGTCAGTGAACCCACGAAATTTTAAAAACTCCATCAAATAGGTATATTTTAACACAAAATTACATCATTTTTACTCAATGAATAAAGCAGAGGAAATAAATTTTTTGGAAATATATTTTGTGGTTTGCAAAATATTTTTATTTATCTACAAAGGTTAGAAAGCAATACATTTATAAGTTACATACAAATTATGCATCAACTGCCTTGCCAATTTGAATTTACCTGACCTATTCCTTGCGTACAGCTTCAAGAAACAACACACAGTCAAGTAATAGCAAGTAAAATGGTTGGCTGTAAGATTTTAAACACACAAGCAGTTTTATCAAACAACATTTGTAAAGTTAATTTTAGTTGTCTTTATACGTCCGCCAAATTACCGTTAATGGCCATTCTAGAATAAAATAGGCTATAAGTCGTCTTCAAAAATAAAAAAAACACGTACATCTTTGCAGAAGGAAACAAAAAAAAAATACGAATATGTTACATTCGTTACTGAATACTGTCCGAATTTAAGACATTTTTGTTGGAATTTTAATGTAATAAAAAATATCTAGCAGTTTTGCCATAATGATATGGCAAAATAGAAACTCTACTTGCTTGTGGGAACATATCGATAGTGAAAACAAAAAGCATCTACAAAAAAATTTATAACTCTCAGCGAACATATATGTTGTGAGAACATTAAAATCTTTAATATCATCCGTGGAAGAGTATGCACTGAAAATAAGTGTTTAAAATTACGAAAATTTACCTTAAATTAACAATACTGGTTTTATAAAAATGCATAAGCACTTAAACGAATGTTGTTAGAGATATTATTACTTACCCTATTGCATATACAAGATGTAAGAAAAAAATTAACAGCCTAAACTTCGGGGTGAGATTCCTAATGAAAAGTAAGTAGACATTATTTGGGACACTTTCAAGCCAAGTAAACGAAGTATTTGCCCTTGAAAATTGAGATTTAAAAAATTGTTAAAATATACTATCGAAAAAGGCTTGTTTAATTACGATTCTGTTTGAAACGTCAAGTATGGTTGAGATACTTATCCTGTAAATTAGTCAGCATTCAAAATTTTCAACTCTTCGGAATAATAGGCGTGGCCATCCTCTTGTAGCATAAGATTACTTTGACGCCAGGTTTAGTAAGAAAATTTCGTGTTGCACATCGTAAGGAAAAATTCATTTTGTTGCAAGTACCTGGAATCTAGAAAATGCGCACAACTGCTGCTGTATAAATAAAACAATAACTGCCATAAAGGCAGATAAGTGCTTCTTCCGTCAAGGAATTGGTTTTTACAAGCGTCACTGCAACTTTATAAAATTTAACTGCGACTCGTTTAATGTGATAACAAACTTGGTTTAGCAACGCATTTAATCACTCATGTGTAGGTTTTTATTTAAATAGAAAAAAAAATTCATGCTATAATGTGATAAATTATTTGGTTTGACGACACCATTAAAATATTAGTGTTTTTTTTTTTTCGAAGACTAAAAAATCCATGAACTTAATAAGATCATAACATCCCATTAATTAATTCTGAAACTCATACAATACGTTTTAAATTTTTTATTTTGCTGAATAACGGAAACAAACCGTTATTTAAACGAATACTCTCGGACCAAACTTTTGCCATCAATAATAACAGATTCCTAAAAAAAAATAAAAGCAATGGTCGTGTTTTAATAACACGACGACCATTGCTTTTTAATTTCATGGATCTGTTAGTCGCTAATAGCGTTTTGATCACAGAGTCGAGTGTTAATAACTCTTCCTCACAGTTTTTTAAGCAAAAAAACCTTTTCGAAGTTCACCGTATTGCTTTCAGTACGTACTAACAGGGTGCTTGAATTGTTTATAACACTCACGATTTTTTCTCTTCGAAACAATCACATGTTAAAAAAATACTGCAACAGCGTATGTTTGGTCGAATATACTTAGTCGCCATTTTTATTAGCTACATTTTACGACACAGTTATAAATAACTGCATCAAGGGATGCATTTTCCCCAGAACACGGCTTGGTACAAACCAATACAGTGACCTATCAGAAAGTCTTTCACGTTAACTATTCTTACTTTAAGGTCACGTCTACCGTAATTTTCATCACAATGTTTTTATTTTTTATATTTGTACTAGTTAATTTATTTTTCTTGTTTTAGACACAAAATGTGACTAAATTGTTCACCTATAAAATTTTTTTATCTCACATAGTTTTTACGTAATGGCTCGTTAAAGCCAAAATTTGCATGTTTCCGTTTTAAGGACGACACTAAAATCAACTCACTTACGAAACTGGAAAAATTCACAGTGAATAACAATGATGTAGGCTACAAATTCAGCTATGTTAATCCACAAAATAAAATAAGTTTGTATTTTTAAAAAAAAAAATTCTTGAATTTTTTAGTTTTTATTTTAAATTTCAGATTTTTTAAAAATACAAAACATTATTATTCTTTATTTTTATGTACGTGACATTGTAGCCAGCGACGTCTTTATCCACTATGTTTTTTTTTTTTTTCAGTGTGGTATATCAGTTGGTTTTAGTGTAGTCCTTAAAACGGAAACAAGCAAATTTTGACTTTAACAAGCTATTACGCGAGAACTATGAGACATAAAAAAATTTCATAAGAGCCAAATTTAGTCACATTGTGTGTCTAAAATAAGGAAAAAATTATCTGGAACAAATATAAAATAAAAACATGGTATTGAAAATTGCTGTAGACCGCACCCTTAAGGACGTTGGGCACGTAAAAATTCAAAATTTTATATTTGTGCCAAACACTGTTCAACTTTTACATATAAGGTAACATGTTATTTCCCCGAATAAAAAATTAGGTCCCATAGTTTTAGCATAATCACCTATCACAGTCACACAATGGCAGTTGCGGTGTAGCCAAAGTAATACAAAATAATTAACTTGTAAAAACAAGATAATTCATATTACTTATTAATGATGTATGCTACTTCAAGACACTTTTGTGAACACAAAGCGATACATTTTTGTATTTTAAAAAATTTATGAAAATGAGTAAATTTTTGCATAATTTTGACTTTTGGCTACTACTGAAATTTTCAAAACTACCTTTTTTCAACCATGTCATAAAATGCATTGATACACTGATTATCACTTACAGTATTTTTTAATTTATTAGTTAATTACTTTTTTTTTATTTTGGCTACACCGCAATGGCAATTTCGTTACTTTGATGGGTGATTATGCGAAAACTATGGGGCCTAATTTTTTTTTAATTTAGGGAAATGACGTGTTATCTGATGTGCAAAAGTTGAACAGTGTTTGGTACAAATATAAAAAAAAATTAAATGTTACGGGTCCAACGCCCTTAACAACTGTATTTTTGTCCCATCTAAAATTCCAACATCCTTTTATGATTCAGTGTAAAAACTCCTTCAATTTAAGGACGATTTTTTTAAGTCCCTCGAGAGTTGTTAAACCGAGAAATTACTGTGCCTTGGAGGAAGTAGCGCTTTTTGTCTACGTGCCAGGGGTTGTATTACTGTCAAAGCAACAGTTGTGGGCATTTTAATTGTAAACGCTGCATTATAGCCGCTAGCAACAAGAACAAGTTTTGTTTTGTTCCTTACGACGTTCTGCTCAAACAGACAACATGAAATTATCAAAAACCCAGGACGAAGAAATTTTTCTGCGGAAAGAAAATGGGAACCATACTATTTCACGAAGGAGAAAGGTTTCAATGTTGGTATAATATCTCATCTACATTTAACATTACCCACAAAGCCGTAATTCAGCACTAAAGTTTTTCCCGTGTTTTGCTATAATACAATTTTTGAACTTGATTTTCAATCGCTTATACACGGCGATCACTGAGTTTCTCGAAAATCTTTCCGCACCCGCTTGTTTCATTGACTTAGTTCCCACTCTGAAGTTCCGCTTCTTTGGTATTAGCAGAGTGTCTTTGTGTAAGACGTTTCTCGTTTGACCCTACCAATAAGAATAAGGTTAATGCGAACAACACACGTCCGTGACTTCCAATAAAACGTTAAGACAGGTGAGAGTTAAATTCAGCCAATCACTGACCACGAAGGAGAGCCAGCCGCATGTGGGCACACGAGGCACTGAAGCAAACTGATGCAGAAATATTTTCACAAAAAGCAGGCGTGCCAACTTATTATTCACTTGGCTATAAACTGTCCAATAATGTCTACTTACTTTTTCATGAGAAATAATCTCACGAATTTTGGGCGGTTTTTGTTCCCTGTATTTGATGGGTATCATCTTACTTCCATACTGATATGATTACCCAACCCGACAGCGCCTCGGCAGCAGAAGAATGCGTCCAGGGAAGTTTTAACACAAATCTATGAACCGACCGGCGGAGCATCGCAACACCGAGCTACTTGAAATGCAATAATTGGGACTGTTTAACAAGGGGTAATCGCAGATACAGCAGTGATGGCTCCGCCCCTTAAGGGTGTTCATATGGCAATATTGCATAGTTTTATATTTGTACGTCATACTGTTACTTTTATAGACGTTACTTGTGACTGCATTTTCCACTTGTAAAACGTTTTTTGCTCTCATAGTCTTCCTTAGCGGCATGTCAGAGTCAAAATTTGCAAGTTATGGGAATTATGCTAATAACAAAAACCAACTGACTTACGCGAATGAAATAATTTACATTGAATTTTGATAGTATTGGTCATATGCTAAAATACTTTAAACCACACAATGTAATTACTTTATATTTTTAAAAAAAATCTAAAAAATTACGATAATTTTCTTTATTTATAACCATTTTTAAAAATACAAAGGGACATTGTTCTGTGGTTTTAAATATTGTAGCACATGGTTAGAGACATTGGAAAATCGCGAAAATATTTAACATAGTCTCCAATAAACTGTAGTATCTCAATAATGACACGTGTGAACAGTTTTCTGGCAAACTACGTACGTTCTGTGTTAAAACTGTGCAGGTCTAATTGGGTTTGTTGAAGAGGGACACGGTATTTCATATAAACGATAGCCAATATAAGTTGCAAGCCTTCAGGTTATACATAGTATGTTGGAGCCTAGCAAACAATCAACTTTTCCCGCGATTTACCAGTGTCTCTACACATGGTACATAATATATAATTTCAGTGTAAATTATATCGTTCGAATGAGCCAGTCGGTTTTTGTTATTAGCATGTTCCCATAACTTGCAAATTTTGACTTTGGCATGCCGCTAGGGAAGACTATGAGAGCAAAAAACGTTTTACAAGTGGAAAATGTAGTCACAAGTAACGTCTATAAAAGTAACAGTATGACGTACAAATGTAAAATTATGCATCTTTGCCACGTTGACACCCTTAACGTCATAAGGGCCCAATCAAATGGTTGGAAAATGACACAAGAAGTGGGTGCGCGTAGAGTGGTGGAGACTACCGAGGTAAGGCATGGGGAGTGTCTCTCGAGCGGCGACGGGACCAAGATGCCCTGGGTCGAGACCCCCGAAGGGCCGAGTGATGACGTGGGCTTCTACTTCAATCTGCTTGTTCGGGAAGGAGGGGCCGCGGTGGCCGAATGGTCAGACCATTCGCCTCCCACCAAGGCGATCCGGGTTCGATTACCGGTGGGGTCGGTTCCCGGATTTTCGCATGTGGGAATCGTGCCAGATGATTCCGTTGGTCCACGGGTTTTCTCGGGGATCTCCAGTTTCCCCCGCTCTTACATTCCGGTACTGCTCCATACTCACCTCATCTCACCCCCCCCACCAGGGCTAAAGACCTCGATGTTGAGCGCTGACCAAAATCTCTCTCTTTTCGGGAAGGAAAGTGATCCTGGTCCCATTGCACCTGTTTTGTCCTACCTATCTATAATTCCTTCCAATCGTCATTTGTACTGAGATTAATTATTAGGAATCCTATTAGTCATTAAAAGAGTGTTACCTTATATTAAGTTCTATTCTGTTACTCTTCCCATCCTTCCTAATTGTATTACCTTGGTTGTCGATCCCTCAGCGAGAGACCTTAAAGGTTGAATTAGAACAATACGTAATTAAGTAATGCCGTAGGCAGGTGGAGATGGTGGAAAAACACGAGTCTCTTCTGCCAGTGTACTGCAAATCAGTTAAGTGCCCTGCGTCTTGTTCGAGTGGATGTCGGTTAAAACGGCACGGTGTAGCTGTTTACAGACGATCCACAGACGTACAATTGTAGCGAACCAGAATCAGAATTCGCCCAGTCAAATAAGGACTCACCATTGACGAAAGAAAAACGTCACAAATTTATACTTTAACTGAAGCCTAAACATTCAACTTTTCCAGCGATAAATTTCTATCCCTGACGATGGCTATGATGAAGTTTTAAATATCTTCGAGATGTATCACTGTCCCTATCTACGATGAACTTCTCTGGCTATTGGCAGTGTGTCTTTGTCAGGAGAAGCTGAACCAGTCACATTACGGTTGCTACATCAACCATGTGCGAGGCACAGAAAGGACCCCCAAGACTCACAGGAGAGCTGTAACATCAAGTTCATGAATTGTAAATTGTTTCAATTTAGTTTTATTGGGATTTACGTCTCGTCGATAGCCACCAGGCAATGAACGACGGTAACACATAAACTCATACAAAGACAGGAACAGGGAAAGAAATCGGCCGTGCATTTGCCTGGAGCGAATTCGGAAAACCACTGGAAACCGAAACTGTGATGGACAGTCCCGGGAACCGAAATCGGATCCTCCCGAAATAAAGCCCCACTTGTTATGCCGGTAACGGCCTGTAGTTTTCGCGATAATATATTTTCACAATTTTTTTTTCAACGTACCTTACGTGCATATCTGCAGCTCTGCTTTGTGGTTATTGACAGCGTAGCTTTGTATAGAGGCGTCGCTTATTTTACTGTGCATGTTAGAACTAGGTAACTGCGACTCCATACTATTATGATTAAGAGGAGTCGTCGACTGGCGCATGGACGGCGTCGCACCGTGTCACGGGTACTATTATTAGACGTACGTCAATTTCGCGGATTCATCTGGCAGTAGCCTAGATTGCTCAGTCCTGTACACGCTCTGGATACCGTCGATTATTCATTGGCTTACAACATTACAAACGCTACCTCTATGAATCATTTCCTTATTTACTACTGGCTTGCAGTAGTCAAATGTGTTTCGTGACAGCCGCCAACTAACCAAACACGTGACTATGAAGTATATAATTTTGGCGTTCAACCTGACCTGGAATGTATTTGCGAAATTCACGTACCTCTAGTTATTATTCACGCGAAACCGCTTAACTTATTCACATCATATTTTTCTACGAAAAGAACACACGCTTGAAGCTACGCTCCTACGTTTTAAAAAAATTCAGCCCACTTGCTAGAGACGTGATTTCCGGGCCACTCAAAATGGCTAAAAAACCGGATTTTTTAGACTGCTGTACCTCAGAAAATATTACTTGAATTCGTAAAGTGTAAAGCGAGAGACATGCGTTGATCATTACTTCTTTGTATTCAAAATTTAAAATGTTGTGGTCACAGCTTAAAGTCCCGTAAGAAAAAGACTTGAAGGAAAATCTTACAAGCTAGTTTGGCGGGCTGCGAATAGAGGCAATATGCTTCACGTCCAGCGTGGGACACTGGCTCTTATCGCTATGCTGTTCCCAAGCGTCAAAGGTGGAAATTGGACACCGGCGAAAACTCCTCTAAACGGGTATAACTCCGAGAGGCTGAGAGTTATAAAACATATAATCACTATAGACCGGTGACTGTCCCGAAAAAATCTTTGCTTGCATTTCGTGGTTAGTAGGGGCCGGAAAATTTCGCAGACCTGGATGTTGGAATTCACTGTCCTTTGTATACTCAAACCCTGACCATTTGTCCACTATCTGCTACTCACTGGAACCACAGACAACGAATATACGTGGCTTGAATATACATAGGACAATGGATTCTAGCAAGCAGGTCATAGAAATCTGTGAAATTTTCCGGCTCCTAGTGGTTAGTTATTAGTAGAGGCACGATAATTTCGCGTATGGATTCTAGGTCAGGTTGAATGCCAATAATGTATACTTCACTACTCCGTCTGTGATTAGACGATGTTTCAACACATCTTTGACGACTGCAAGCCAGTGATAAATAAGGAAACAAGTCGTGGTGGTAACACGTGTTACGGTTAGAAGCCAATGGATATTTGACTTTGGCCAGTGTGTGTATAGGTCTGAGAAGTCTAGGCTGTTGCCAGGTTAATACGCGAAATACTCGTGCCTCTAGTTATTAGCAGATATCCGAAAAATTCGCAGGTTTACTAGTCTGTAGGCTAGCCTCCAAGAATATATATATATGTATCCAAACAGACAACGGTTGTCCATTAGCTGCTCGCTGATACAGGAGTATGGGGCACATTAAGATATATATATATATATATATATATATATATATATATATATATATATATATATATATATATATACTGTTGGCTCAGAGACTTCCAGAAGAAGTCAAATAAGTCAAGGCCCAATCGCGAAAGTGACACGAACTTAAGAATACGTGGTAGATAAATAAACGCTGAAAACATAAAAATTGATTTATACGTTTTTTTTTTCGAAGCCAATATGGATTAAATACTCAATGACAGTCCTAGATAATGGTATTTGCCAACTTTATGAGTAAACATTTATCCAAAATTACTAATTCGTTACGCGTGATCTCTTGCGCCGCAGTTAAATGCACGAGGTTCTAGCGTCAGAGATTGTGCCTCAGAAGTTCGTAAACTGGAAACAATTTTGTTTAAAACGTTGGCTAATACGTCTAGGATTGCTATTGTATGATTTTAACAATTTAGCTCCAAGAAACCTGCGGTTAATGATTAATATTTTTAGCGTTGAATTGTGTACCACGCTCTTTTAAGAGTTGCTGTAATTCTAGCGTTTTCTTTTAGGCACATGCTTGAATTCCACCAAACGTAAGTTAACGCCCCTTTCATAATTGCTCCGTAACTTATTTGACACCTCGTGTAAGTAGCTGAGCCAATAATAACAATTTAACTGAATGCAATCCCATTTCAATGTGACAGCGAGCAGCTAATGAACAGCTGCTGTTTGCGTGAGTGCACATCTATTCTTGGAGTCTAGCCTACATGACAGTGAACCCAAACAATGAAGCAAGGCTGCAGATGTGCACGTAAGCCACTGAAAAAATAAGCGGCAAAAGTCTTTTCGCAATAAATTTCGGTCCCTGGGTGTAAGTTACGTGAGTAAATGCTTTGCAGGAGATTGGTCCCTGGATCATGTACCTTACAATTATTGGTCAGAATCGGTCTCGGCAAATGGAAGACATAAAGAGAACGTACAGCAGCTTGCAGCCTAGCCTGCTGCCTGAAAATAACGAGAACTTTGCTCTTCCCTAAGAAGACATATATTTCTTGGCGAGCAGCTTTAATGCTCTGCGTCAGTCGCCATATTGAATTATTTTATTATTCGCTCTTATGAAATTCTGAGAAGAAAAATGTGAAGTTTTCTATTATAATATAAATCCTGTTTACCTTGCTCTACAAAAAAATCATTGCAATTGAACTTTTATCGTATATTTAAGCCGCAGTCAGTAGGTACAGACATTTTTTTTTCTACTTTGAATTTCTAGCCTGATTGCTGCTTAAATATAGCCTATGTTATAAGTTCAACTGCGATGCTTTTAATGTAGCACAAGGTAATCATAACTGATAAAACCATAGCAAATTTCACATTTTTTCTTCTCAGAATTTCATAAGAGCAAAAAATAAAATAATTCAATATGGCGACTGGCGCCGAGCCGTAAGGAGGAAAGATAAATGCTATATCTATTCTATCGAATTTCTGAAATAACTTCTGATGTAAAATATGTTTAGTAAATGTGGCAACATTGCGGCATACAAGACAGTTGTGGTGAATTTTGGAGATCATAATAGTGTTATATGTTCGTCTTATATTGGACTTGTAATCATTCTTGAAAGTTAACCTGTAATTCCCTTACAATGATTCTACGTGACAAAATAATGAAATGTTCCGTTATTTTTTATGTCAAGAAGTTTTTCGAGAATATATCATGTGCGTTGTCAAAGAGAACACTTTGGTAATGCAATTTTAATAATTGTAATGGCTTAAAAACTGAAAATTCAGAAAATTATCTACGACTATCCCTTAAACCGTCATGAGGTTACCGTCAGATTATTCTCTTGAATGAAGTGTGGATAATGGTGAGGTGAAGGGGGTTCGTTGAAGGCGACTAGCCCGTAAAACACCAGGGAACTGTATTCGTGGGGACGGGGAGGGGGTGCGGGAAAGGGGTGTTCCCCAGCCAACCAACCACTTCATCGCGGGGGTTAAAAGCTTCGTGAGTGGGCTTTGCGAGCGGTCTGTCCCACGGAAGAGCGAGTGTGTTTCGGGTCGAGGGGTGAAGGTAGCTGGTTTGAGGGCAGGGGTTTTGGTTGGATGGGGGTGTGGGGTCGCTGGAACGACGCTCGCATCGATTTCCGCCAATTAGGGGAGTCGTTAGGACGTCCAAACAAGCGAGCCGAGTCGCGGCCCACCCGAGCATCGAGCACCCATGTTTCCTGCACAGCGGCCTATGTCCATGCATCCCCGACCTTAAATTCCACTACAACGTCCGAGATTCTGCCAGATCACGGCCGTAGAGGAATGTGTCTGGGCAACTGATTTGAAAGTTGACTCATGACTAGGGACAGGAAAATTTCGCGAATTCAATTACACACATGCTAGAATCCGTTGTCCTATGCACACTCAAGCCCCGTCTATTCGATAATATTCTGTTGTTCCACTGAGTAGCAGCTAGTGGACAAATAGTCGGGACTCAAGTATACATAAGATAGTTGATTCTAATATGCAGGTCATTGAATTCGCGAAATTTTCCTGTCTTTACTCATGACTAGAGACCCGGAAATTTCGCGGGTTCAACGACCTGCTGGCTAGACTCCACAGTCCTGTGTAGATTATGTCTTCAGCTTCTTGTTGATTGGCTCCTGCTCCAGTGAGTGACCAGTTGTACTGCACATATAACAAAGTAGCCTGAGAGTTAGAGAGAGTTTTGAAGCAGGTCTGCTGTCGGTATCTCAGTCCTCAAGGATGAGTTTCAGTAACCGAGACCAAATATCGAATTAATTAACGTGTACAGGAGTGTGAAATCTAACGTCTTCTCAAATGAATTCGCGAAATTTCCGTGTCTATAGGTACTCAAGACTTATTGGTAGGAACAGGAAGTTTTCCCGAAAAGATTTCTGCATCAATTTGTTTCAACGCCTTTCGTGCACACCTTCAGATCTGCCTCGTGGTCAATGGTTGAATGTTTCCAACTCTCAGCATCTTGGGTTTCTATCTGCAAAACCCCGACGTCTTGTGCCGCAGTTAACCCCGTTCTGATTGGCACAGTCAAATGTGTGACGTCTCTACACAAACACACACCGCCAATAACCACGCAGTAGAAGTGCAGGTGTGCACATGAGGCTTTGGAACAATTTGGTGCAAAAATCTTTTCGCGGTAACTCCCTGTCACTACTTATTGACGACAGAGATAAACTGGTGTTGTTTTAGCACTGTGGTAAATGTAACTACAAGTAACAAATTCATAACGGATCTACTAGGAACACTTTGCTATGTTACACTGTTAAAACACGACATAACTAGTGGCACTTTCAGTCATAGAGGGGTCAACTCAATAGCATTTGTAGACAGGCTAGTGACAAGAGCTGTAATTCAAAGACCATGAGCTAGAATATGATTGGAACTAGAAGGGAAGTGTTGGGGGTGACATATGCCAGCTCCCAACGAAACCAACAACCAAAATATCGCTTAAGTGCTCAGGATAAAACAATCCATACACAGAAATCAATCAATGCATCCGTGCCCGTGATTTTGATATTTGCATTGCAAAAATCTTATTAAAAGCTGGGCCGAACGTAAATTCCTGAGAAATGTAATTACTGATGTTAAATTATGGTCATCATGATATTTTGCGAGGTTACTCTAAATTATGAATATTTTTAATACAATAAATCACTCATATTTTAGGTACATCGGTTTAGACAAGCAATTCTTCTGTACACATATAGTTGTTCGCAAAAATATAAACATTAAAAATGAAAAGTTAAATTTTAAAAAACGAAATCGACTTAAAAATAATAATAAAACAACGAAATATTACCCACAGCAATGTTTATTTATGCAGACTGGACTTGAAAAGTATCGAATGTACGTAAACGAGCATATTCGGAATATGCATGCTAATATGTTTATACATTACGTAGATAATATGCGTACCGCGTTAGATAAGTTAAATTCGTGCTGCTGGGAGTTTTCTGGCCGTTCCAATGCGCAGTTCCAATGCCCACCAGTTGCACCACGCTCCGCGCTCATTAGTACTTTTGCAACAAATTTATTGGAAACTAGCTCATACCCGTGGCTTCGTACGCGGGGTTTTCAAAGCGGTACCACAGACTAAATACTAATACAGACGTGAAATGACGTTGCGGCTCGTTCGATACGGGCGAACTTCGCCGCTTATTGGCTGCTTGAGGCTGTTGATACCAGCCCCGTGTATGTTTGGTTCCTGCATGTTACCTCAGGTTTCCTATTGGCCTGGTTGCCGGCTAACAGGGCAGCCACCTTACGCTGATTGGCGGTTGGCGTTTCCGCCATGTTGCTGGCCAGGGAAGCCATTTTGCTGGCGTGTGTGACTGAGTTCGCTGGCCTACTGGCTATTTCACTTCTGTATTCCTAACTATTCTGTGGCGGTACTGTTTCTGAAACAAAAAGTGTTTCGAAAGGTGCTAAATGGTGCAAAATGATGTAGACCCCTGTTTTTCAGTGCAAAATGATGTAGACCCCTGTTTTTCAGTGCAAAATGATGTAGACCCCTGTTTTTCAGTGCAAAATGATGTAGACTCCTGTTTTTCCGTGCAAAATGATGTAGACCCCTGTTTTTCAGTGAAAAATGATGTAGACCCCGGTTTTTCAGTGCAAAATGATGTAGACCCCTGTTTTTCAGTGCAAAATGATGTAGACCCCTGTTTTTCAGTGCAAAATGATGTAGACCCCGGTTTTTCACGAAAAGAATTTCGCCACACTTTGTTTCGGTGTCTTATACGCACATGTGCAGTTCTGCTTCGTGGTCAGTGATTGGATATTTTAATTGTTACGAGCCTTGGGATTCTACCTGCAAATTACAGACGTGTGGCGTTGTAGTAACCTTGTCCTGATTGGCACAGTTAAATGAGAGACGCCACTTCACAGATACAAGCTGCCAATAACCATGAAGCAGAACTGCAGATGTGCACGTAAGGCACCGAAACAAACTGGGGCAAAATTCTTATCGCGGAAAACCAGGGTCCCTTGCAATGAGTAATTAATGACCGTTTTAGAAACATTATGAAAAATATATATAAGTTACATATTATTTCACTAAGTATTCTAGGTACCGGTACCCAGTTCTCACCCTGTACCCCGTTTTACCCCCGCCTCTTTAAAAATTATAAATAAATTTTTTTGCAGAAACCTTCGCATGTGAAACAACTCTCTAAAATTTCAGCGCAATCAGATTAATGATATATGGACGTATATACGATAAAAACAAATAACGTTAATTTTTACATTATATAGTAGTTTTCTAAAATTTTAAGTAATTATTATAGAATTTTACCAGAATTAGCTTAGAACTATAACAAAAAAAAAAAATTCCTGTAAACTCCTAACCGATTACTATAAATTTAACGATTGTTTACTCTGAAATAACTATTTTTGTGTTATGTTTAGAAAAAAAATATATTTCTGCAATGCTACAAAAATATTTAAGCCACATTTTGACACGGCATCAAAGTTAATTTTGTTTTACACTGAACTCTCAGTTCAAGAACATTCATTCAAATATTTCTTAGGTGAACGATTTTGAAGAAAATATAATATGAATTTTATCGTGGCCTTGAAAGATAACTTTTCGAAGCGGTTTCTCTGACACATCAAGTGTTTCTTTCTTACCTTGCTATGATTGTTTTACTCTGACACGAAAAGGAATTAATATTAATTTTTTGAAAGGCATAAACTTGCACGTGCATCAAAAGTTTCTAAGTAACTATGAATAACTTTGTAAACATATTTTTTGAGTTGCGACATTATTCCAGTAGTACTTGTAGAAACATATGATTATTAGCAATATTTCTTTTAAAAGTTCCATCTTCTACATTCTTATTGGCCTCATCATGTCACACACGCCCAATGTATATCATACAACATTCACTAGTGGCTGGCATGCAACTAATAAAAGTACGATTTGACAATCACTCAATAAGAGTGATCACATTACTAGCAGAATTCAGAACGCGTAAGATGTTTAAGGAAAATTGTAATTCATTTTCGCGAAATTTGTTGCTGGTGTACACTGGGAAATTATTTGTAAATTTACTTCATCGACGTATAGTAGTGTTAAGAAAATATGTATGCTAAAATTATTTCTCGTTCACCACTTATAGAGTTCCAATATATTTTTACGGAACAGTCAAATTTAATCTGATGTTACCAGACTTGTAAAGTAATAAATGCTAAACATTACTCTATTTACGAGCTCAAGTATGGTTAAGTTATCCATACTGTGACTATACATTAAAAAAAAGTCCCATAGTTAGAGATGACGATTTATCGCGGGAAAACTTGACTGTTAGCTGGATTTCAACGTAAGTTCATCTTACCATAAGATTACTGGCTTTAGCTGATACTTAGAGCTGTTAACCTATTCGACTGAGCCAATAAGAATTCCGCTCTCGTAATACTTGATGCCTGTTAACAGTGGCGGATCCAACATTGCGTGAAGGGTGGGGGGGGGGGGCTATGCCTTAAAGAGTGTGTATACATACACCTGAAGCCAAATGCGGGGGGTCAGGAAAAAATTCGATTTTAGAGATGCATAAAGATGCTTTTTAAGGAGTTTGCACACTAAAAATTTAATTACATAAGTAAGAAAACATAAAAATAAATTATGTATTAAAAAGCGAATAGTGCTAGTAAATAAATTAAATTAAAAAAATAATAAATCTAACCTTAAAAAGTGGGGAGGCGGGGGGCCGTTCTAAATAAGGAAAATTGTAATTCATTTTCGCGGAATTTGTTGTTGGTGTGTACCCTGTGCAATTATTTGTAAATTTACTTCATCGACGTATAGGAGTGTTAAGAAAATATGTATACTAAAATCCGCCACTGCCAGTTATTGGTCTGCAAGTAACTACGTTGTGTCAGATGTGTATCACCCAATAATACATGTTACGAAAAACTACAGTGTTTCCAAGGGAATGCTGACACAAAAAAGTTTCGCGATATACCATAATCTCTAGCCATAATGTTTGGGAAGATTTATTACGGTGTATGAGGATCTTCTGTGTAGAGAAGGTAGTGAAACTATTTCTGAGTAAGTTCATTGTTAGCGAAAATATTTCCGCGCCAGCTTGTTTCAACGTCTTAGTTCCACCTCTGCAGTTCTACTTCTTTGTTATTGGCAGAATGTGTTTGTGAAAAGATGTTTCTCATTTGACCCTACTAGTAATAATAATAATAATGTCACTGCGAATAACACACGTCTGTGATTTGCAGTAAAACGTTAAGACACGTGAGAGTTAAATTCAGCCAATCACTGACCAGGAATCGAAGCCGCAGATGTGCACACGAGGCACAGAAGCAAACTGATGCAGAAATATCTTCACCGAAAACAAGGGTCCCTATTCATTCTTCAAAGGTAGAGATATTTTCATAGCATTGCATCTCAACCGTGGAGCGGCGAAGAGAGGTAACTGATCAAAGGAGGCGGTATTCGTAGAAGCCGTAAAATTCGAGTTATTATTTGATGACAGAAGCCTACACTGCCGTGTGTATACAAGAGCATAATTATAGGTACGTTAATTTCGCAAATACATTCCAGGTCAGGTTGAACGCCAAAAATATATACTTCATAATCACCTGTGTGATTAGCTGGCCGCTGTCACGAAAAGCATTTGCCTACTGCAAGCCAGTAGTAAATAAGGAAATGATTCATAGAGCTATCGCTTGTAATGTTGTAAGCCAATGAATAATCGACTGTATCCAGAGCGTGTACAGGACTGAGCAATCTAGGCTACTGCCAGATGAATCCGCGAAATTGACGTACCTCTAAGCATTATCTGTGATTCCACTGCCACGAAACACTACTATGTGATGTCATTTACGTGCGGCAGATTGGTAACTCTACCACGGAAGTTTTAACTGTTGGTCTGATTACTCCACGCAGGCAGGCCACGACATTTTCAGCCAATAAGAGTATTTGAACGAAGCTACAGTTGTGTGGAGTCGCTTCTGCTCGTAAATAAACGTGAATTTTGCACATCTTTAGGTATTAAACCTGATTATACACCCCGTGGCGCGAGTTACTGGCACGCCTGCAGGAATAAACCAATAAGATAATTTTGCTATTGCTGAAGTCATGTTCATTTTAGGAAAAATCTCTTAAATTTTTATAGCACATTTTTACCCATACAGTGTTATGGTTAGAGATGATGGCATATCGCGAAAATGTTTTGTGCCTACATACTCTTGGAAATGCTGTAGTTTCTTGCCACAACGTAGCTGTCTGCTGACCAATAGAAGGCATCAAATATCACAATATCAGGATTATTTTTGGGTCCGTCAAATTGGGTAACATCTCTACGTACAAGTAAAAGCCAATAATCTTCTGGTAAGCTGAACGTGCGTTGAAATCCAGCCTACAGTCGAGTCTGGCACCTTAACCATTCTTCAGCTTGTAAACAGAGCAACATTTTAGCATTGTTTCTATACAAGTCTGATAACATCGGTGTACATTTGACAGTTCCTCAAAAATATGTATTAACGCTACTATCATACATATTTTCTTTAATACTATATAGATAGAGCCACGGTTTTGTGACGAAAACATGTTTGCATTGCTTTGTTTCAGTGTCTTATGAGCACATCTGCAGTTCTGCTCCATAGTCACTGATTGGGTGTTAAAACTCTCACTTGCCTCGAGGTTATACTGGCAATTCACAGATGGAAAAGGTCACTTCTACGACCTCGTCATTTCACCGAACTTTTTTCCTACTCTTCCCCTTACTCCCTCCACGAACCACTCTGCACTCCTCCTCTAAAAATATTCTGTCAACTGCCAAGGTCGTAGAACTTTCCTATACTTCTTAACCTCTACAAAACCATGCATACGCACCGCCTGTTGGCATCCCTTTACCCTGTCCATAAACCATATACACCGCCTATTGGTGCTTGTGTACCGTTCCTCCCATTGGCTACCACGAGACGTGACGAGTTCGTACATCAGACATAAAGCCGAAATCTCATTGGCCATAGCGTCCAACATTCGTCACCACTCCGCGTAACCCCCAGCGAAGTGGGGAGCGTAAAAGATGTTCTGTCAACTGACGAGGTCGTAGAACTGACATAGTCCATTCACAGAAGTGTGGTTTCACAATAGCCTTATCTTTAGGGACACCTGTCTTTAGCGAAAAGAATTTTGCCCCTCTTTGTTTCGGTGCCTTACGTGCACATCTTCAGTTCTGCTTCGTAGTCAGTGATTGGGTGATTTAACTCTCACGAGCCTTGGGATTCTACCGGCAAATCACATACGTGTGCTGTTGCAGGAACGTTATTGTAATTGACCCAGTCAAATGATATACGACTCTTCACACAGACACGCTGCCAATAACCATTGAGCAGAATTGCAGATGTGCACGTAAGACACTGAAACAATCTGGGGCAAAATTATTTTCGTGAAAAACAGGGGCCCCCTACTTATCCTGATTCGTGTAGTCAAATAAGAGATGTGTCAGAGCGAAGACACGCTGCCAATAACCTTGAAGCAAAACTGCCGATGTACACGTAAGGCGCTGAAACAAAACTGTGGAAATTATTTTCTTGACAAAATCGTGGTTTCATGTATAGATAGATGTGGTAAATTTATGCATAATTTTTTAGTGTTGATAAGAACTCGTTCCTCGTCTCTTGAACGCTGCTGGCTAGAGATGTACCATCTGTAGAGGTACGTCAAGTTCGCATATACATTCCAGGTCAGGTTGAACGCCAAAAATATATACTTCATAATCACGTGTTTGATTAGCTGGCGGCTGTCACGAAACGCATTTGACTACTGCAAGCCAGTAGTAAATAAGGAAATAATGATTCATAAAGCTATCGCTTGTAATGTTGTAAGCCAGTGAATAATCGACTGTATCCAGAGCGTGTACAGGACTGAGCAATCTAGGCTATTGCCAGATGAATCCGCGAAATTGACGTACCTCTGCACCTACTAGTTCAGTAGTTTCGCATACCACTCAGGTTTGTGTAGAGTCATAGGGTCACTGCTTAGCACTGCTCTCCTTGGAACACGTCAACGATTCGCCACTGCAACAGTAACCCATGCGCGGTTTCCAAAGTGTTAACTGCGCCAGCGACTGATTTAGAACACGCGCGCCATCGACAGGAGTGATCCCCACAGGTAATCCCGAGGACTCGACATGTGAACGAGGGCCCAGTCCTCTACACAGCTCGGAGATCTTGGAAGCTTGCCATCTCGTTCAGAGTGCGCTAAATCACTTTGGGACACGAGTGCCGCTGTCAGGGATCACCAGCAATGAATCGTCTCCCGCAACTTGAGGTGTTCCAAGGACTGGTGGTGGTGATGGAGTGAAGGACGTTCCTTTTGGCCAAGAAGGGAACGCGGTGGTGTAGAGGTCAGACCCATGAACTCACACGCATCTTAAACTCCTCCTCATCCCTCCTCTTGCGGTTGGTCTTACCATGCCTAGAGCCACTATTTTTGCCTAAAAGAATTTTGCAACACTTTGTTTTGTGCACACTTGATGCTTTGCTCCATGGAGTATGTCTATGTTCTGAAAAATCTCTCATTCTGCACCCCTAAGAATAAGGTTATTCTGAACCCACACGTTAATGAGTGAGAGATTTTTGTCAGCGCTGGTGACATGAGGTGGGTATAGATCAGCGTTGGAATAAAAGGGCGGAGGGAACAGGAAATCCCCGAGAAAACCCTCCGACCAACGGCATCATCCAGCACGGTTGCCACATGCGAAAATCCGGAGACTGACCCCGCCGGGAATCGAACCCGGATCGAGAGGTGAATGGCCTGACCATTCAGCCACCGCGGCCCCTAACACACATTTGTGATTTACTAGTAGAACCCTAAGACATGTGAGAGTTGAAAAATCCTATCACTGGTAATGAGACAGAGCTGCAGATGTACACACAAACAGTTATATTCAAATAACGCAAAAATCTTTTTTCGGCAAAACATCGTGGTTTAACCAATTATGACACGTGACACGTCCAGGACATCTAGATCTAATTTCTTGCTAATGAATTTTAAAAGTGTCAGGGTATCTTTCTATTGGACTCAATTTCATTTGAAACTTTCTGGCGAACTCTGCGAACAAGGAAGTATTTCCATGTCTTATATGAAACTTGTCACTTGAGCAGCAGCGAAAGAAGAATTTGTTAACCGCATTTCCGCCCATTTTAAGTATTTGGCAGTCCGATACATCTCTTTAGCATAATGTCTTGCACCGAAATCGAAGTTACACAACGTCATTAAGGGCGCAGTTCACCTCAGTTTTCAACTTTTTTTTTTAATTGTATATTTGTACCAGATTTTTTTTTCTTACTTTAAACATAAATTGTGACTAAATCTTACTCTTAGGACATTTCAGTATCTCTCATAATTTTCGCGTAATGATCGTAAACGACAAAATTTGCACTTTACGGATTTATGTACGCCACTAAAACCAACTGACATACCAAACTGAAAAAAAATTTACAGTGTATAACAATGAAGTAGGCTATGAGTAGAGATGATGGTTTATCGCGGGAAAAGTTGACTGTTTGATGGATTTCAATACACGTCCAGCTTACCAGAAGATTACTGGCTTTAGCTTGTACGTGGAGCTGTTGCCCTATTTGACTGAGCCAATAAGAATCCCGATATTGTAATATTTGATGTCTGCAGACAGCTACGTTGTGTCAGTGTTTTCAAGGCTATCTTGG
>PNEQ01041043.1:0-44447 GCA_003012365.1 Medauroidea extradentata
ATATATATATATATATATATATATATATATATATATATATATATACACACACACAATTATGCACTCCCATTGCAGAACTCTTTCAAATATCATATAGACGTAGTCTCATTTACATCTATTTATTTCTGATGGTATTCTCGAATAAAATGATTTAAAATCAATTAGTGAAATCAACACGTAACTAAGTTTTACGTGAGAATAGTTTCTGAAAAAATAGTTTTAGTTACGATTGTGCGGAATATTGTAGAAATAGCACTGCGATGGGATGTGTTCACAATATTTCGCTTAATCATACACTACTGCCATTGCAATAATCTGTCAGAGACATTAAAGTTATAGTTAGCATACTGTCATAAAATGTAATACTTCTTCCTGTTTGCCTTTCGGTTAGCAACAGACAAAAACAAAGAAAGAGTCATTAAATAGCATAAAAATAATTTATTAACCCTTAGCGAATAAAATGCTTCATTATTTCAGAGTTATCTCCACTAATATAAACCTTATTGTAAAATTAAAAAAAAAAAAAAATTCTTGCGTGTTCAGAATTTTCGACAGTAACAATGTCGCTTTCAAGACATTCAGTGTTGGGCTTACAACAGTACAATTTGAAAAATATATATATATTTTTTTTTAATTTAACAACGTCCGACTCGTCTTGACATACGTTCTTTAAGAAGGTTTGGACTTTTGAGAGGGATTGTACAGATGCCATCCCACAAATATCTGCCGTATAACAGCAGTTTTCCGTCAAAATACTAATTTGTTAATGATTTATATGTTGCCCCACACTTAATTACCCACTGCTGATGACTACGAACATAACTCTGAAGCCACGTGAGGCAAGCTTAATTGAAACGCTAAGCAATGAGAGAAATTTTTCTGTCCAAGAAAGCAGTTCAATCCACAGAAGAAGCGTCATTCGATCTGCACACCAATCCGACTGAAAAGCGATGGACTTAATCGCCCTCAGCGCTTAATTGTTTAACTTCTGCGTCATAAAATCTTTAACGAACCTCAGTTACTAATCACCGATAGGCGTAACTTTTGCTTCTCGGACTTCGTGACTTCTTTATCAACGGTCGATTCCTCCTTACTTGCTTTACAGCTCAGTTAAAGCACCAGCAAGACTAATTAAACGTTAATTGATGTAGAGTCGGACCTGGTGTTCCACAGACAATAAAAGAAATATATGCAGCCGTTGCAATAACTGGGTTAACAGGAAGTCAACACGGCATACTTACAGCTTTGAATATATACGGTAGAGCAGCCTAGGTTAAAATTTCTATCACAGTTTTTCTGCAGTTGTAACATCCCCGACATAAATCCAGGGGCGTCATTTCAGGTTTTTCTTGGGGGTGGGGGGAGATTTTCTTTTTCGGTGACAGTGACCTTGTTGCATCTTTTTTATTAATTAAGCATGTATAAATTAGAAACTATAATAATGAAACTTCAGTTTTATGTGCTTAAGTTAGCATTATTTAAATAACAAAATACAAAAAATTAATTTTATACACATAAAATTATAGATCCAGGGGGGAGGGTATTTACCCCCCCCCCCTGCCCGCCCTAAATGACGCCCCTGCACAAATCGCCACAATCTCTTGGACATCGAACAAGTGTCGAACTATTCAAATACCTTTTCTCTCGGGTCACAGTTCTGCACTCTAACGTGCCGGTTACAAACTAGGACCACGTTCCCAAGCTGCTCTTAAACGTTCTTCAAACGCGTAGAATTAAATATTTACCTTGACGTCTTCTGTATCCTTAGCAACCGAGAGAAGTGTGGCAACGGTAACACGTGACACTAGCACTCTGGAGAACCTGGGTTAGATCCCCGGCTGCGGCCATTTTGATTTCTCTTTCCCGTGGTTACGTGATTACATCGCTCTAGGCATATGCTGGGATGATTTCTTAACAAAGGTCATAGCCGCCTCCTTTTCCAGTTCCTGTCGTTGAGACAGTATGTATGTCACAGCCTCTAGTGACTCGCTTTAGACAGGACGTAAAGCTTACTTAACTCAAACTTCTTCTTGAGCGGTTGTAAGATGATTACCAACTATAGTTTCCCATGTTCTCTAAATTAAATACAACAATCTTGAACATACGCCAAATTAAATTCACCTTTTCGTCTTATACAGGTTTTACGGACTGCATAATTAAACTTTCTATGTGATCTTTGTGCAATACTTACAATGGGTCAGTATTATAAACTGAACGAAGTTAATGGACGTATGCCACTGTCTGTTGATAACACTAACCCGTCGTAAGAATCTTTGAAAGATCACATCAATACACGGTATAGATCCGGTATGCATTTTACTATTATGGAAAAGAAAATGTCACATTTATCTCTATACCACTCGCAATGGCATAGACTACGTTTATAATAACATCCGAATTAAAAATAAAAAAACCGGCACATAAAACTATCCTTTAAGAAGTAAAAAAAGAAAAACATAATTTCATTATGTGGTTGACCGTTAATTGCGTCGGGGGACTGCTAAATAAAATAGGTAGTTTGAATTAGCCAACTTGAAACAGAAAGTAACTGCAAAAAAATTATGTATATTGTGTTTAAATATGTGACAATTCCAAAAGATAAGTCAAAATCTTCAGTTAGGCTGAATTAGAATTTAAAATTTGGAATTATACTTTTTTGTGTGGAATTTGTGTTTTCCCCTATTCTGTTTCAATTTTGTTAATTTTAACTGACAGTTTTGTTTACTTAGCAGTCCTTCGACGCAATTAAAGATCAACCATAACATGAAATTACTATTTTTTTAATTTTTTGTTGTTTTTTTACACTGGTTACACTGAAATAATAAGATTGTTGGTAGTATTTAAACAGTTAAATTATTTTGTAGTAAACACAAAAACATTTTTTGGCGACCACAGTATTTCAATGGTGACAGCAAACTATTTTTGTTATGGTGATCACAAAAAAAAATTGGCTGTCTGATTACTAACAAAGTATACTGTATAGCTGCCAAATTGTTTTGTGTGTGTACACCGTACGTCTGTGATTTACCAGCAGAACCCCAAGACAAGAGATAGTTAAAACGTTAAATTACTGACATCTAAAGCAGATCTGCAGCTGTGCACTTAAGACATTGACTCTATTTTTATTTTTCGCCACAACATCGTGGCTCTATTAAAAATGCTTCTTTTGGCACTGAGAGGTCTGATGAAACTAAAAGTTCGTTACACCACAGAGAAATACATCCTCGGAATTCTCACATTAATTGTGAAAATAGCTCACAACTTTTTAACAACCGGATAGATTTCCATTTTTCATTTTCATCAATACTGCTAACAACCATCCCGATGAATCTGGCTTTCAATTTAAAAAACAAAACGTTCAAATCAGTCCATCCATTTGGGTGCTATACGATTCCAGACAGACATAATCGTCAAACTTATTACACCTGTTCCATTTGGTCAGGGGTTGAAAAACTGATCATTTTAGTAATTTACTATACCTCAACTGAAATATTTACGTCTATTTGTATATAATGTATGTAGCCTATGTCAGTGCGCTTCCTTACGCTACAGTTAAAACTTCTACCATAAGAGGTCGCGTCCAGTACTATTTTCGAGTAAAAATACAGAGATATATTCTTTCTTCTTGTAAGGACAACTTCTAGTAAGGACAACGGTATTTTACAGTTCACGGACTATTTTCCAGAGAGGTAATTTCAATTGTTAACCAGCACCACGGCCTAAAAGTACGGCCAACACTACTTTTTAAAGAAATTGTCTAAAATGCCTATATATTTGTTTACATGCAGCGGAGAGATACAAAGTTACTCAAAAATTAAGCAAGGATTTCTATAATATTCTCTTTATTGTGAACGTGAGCCCCTTGTATGTATATTCCGTTTCAAATAACTAAAGTAATATTACTTTTAGTTCTGGTGACACCTACTGCTTTAGTGTTGCACATGTTTGGCCTATCAGACGACATATAAATCACCAAAGTACCTGAAGTGTCTAATTTCTATGTAAGCACGGTAAACTTTATCTCACATTGTGACAAATGTAACATAAAATATCTCCAGAAATGTCAAGTTGTGTGAAACGTAATGCAGACGTGTATCTAATAAATTAATTAAGAGCGGAGAGTGAAGTTTGAACTTAAGGTAAATGTTCGTGATTATGGAGCAACAACGGAATGAAGGGGCGAAGGAAACGGGAGTTTCTTGAGGAAACCTACCAGTCAACGAAAACATTCGTCAGTGGTTTCCCACTTGCAAAAATTGGAAGCGACCTAACCAGGAATATAGCCTAAATAACCGTATTAGTATTAATGAAGTGCTTTGTACAAGACCGGAAATCATATGACGTTAATTTAACTAAAGCGCTTATTTTTTTTTTTTTTTAGCCGTTATTGAGATTATATCTGAAGACTGGAAAGATTTCCGCGTTTGTTGACCTGTAAACTGGGCTTTACAAACATCGGTATACTTATGCAGATAGAGACAATGTTCGTTGGCTGCTCACTGACACATATGTACACTTTGGTTGGGCTTGCAATTTGTTACTTCTTAATTATTAGCGCAGAACTATTCAGAAGATGTAGAATAATTGTAGGCCCTTTCGCAAATGTGACACAATCGAGACGGTGTTTGCAATCTGGCTTGCCCTCAACATATCCGCGAAATTTCCTGGCCTTTTTTTTTCTATCCTTATAATTCACGTCAATAAACTTACAGTAGATATCCTACATGGAATTAATGTTAACAAATTAAGCTTCTTAAAATGAAAAAACCTAAAGAAAAAAATAATGTCCAACTTGGCAGACGAGTCTTCGTTGCAGCCACCCACAAGGATAGTTTAGTTTATTTTGTGGACAGAAATGTTGAAAATTCAGGAAAAATAATCCTTGTGCAGTCAGAGTATGATGCTGGTCTGGAATTTTCTGAACCGCTGAAGCGGAAAATCCGACCTAGAGGCTTGTTACAAGCATTTAAATAAATTAACAGCTGATTGTCATTACTCTTTATAACATGTTTGTAACTGCAAGCAATGATTGCATATAATTTATGAGTATCAAACTAGAATCGATCATTACCTCCTGTTATCGATACTCTTCGATCAGAATAATGCCTTAAAAAGTGTAAGGTTTTGTGGCCCGATTAAACATCATTGCCTGCTATTTGCACCGAAACAGCGCAGCGCAGGTGCAGAGCAAGTAAGACGGGAATCCACTTGCACCTCTAATTGCAGTTGCAAGTGAATACACCCCACCTCTATTAGCTGCTCGTGCACGAACAAAGCAAATGTACTTGTGCCGAAAATTTTGATAAGCGCATACTTACAACAATTTTGTACCCATCAAGTGAACTCTTTCACTTCTGTGTGTGCGTATGTTATTCCACTACAGTTCAACCCGACGCAACACAGGTGCAAACTTCGCGTTGCACTAATAAAAAGCGTTATTTAATTGACCCCCACCAGTTGAATAATAGCGTTCGAACACTGCATCAGTATTTTGTTGCGAATGGACCTTAGCAACTTAATTAAGGCAGGTTGTTTATTTAATTTATGGCGGTCAATAACGCCATGTAAAAGTAGCATCACGTTATTTCTCTGTTTCATGCAGAGTCTGGATATACGAGGGTAGCAGTAATTATCGATAGTCAAGAATTGAAGTATATACATTGATATGCCACACACTTCCAAGTCTCGATCTTACTTAATTAATGTATTTACTACTAATAATTATTAATTAATTAAATAATTTGCAGGGAAAATATGACGCAAAATTGGCAAAAAGCCAGACAAACATTTCTGCTGATCTGATCGCTACCAGACCTTACAGGATCGCCAGCTTCGCTATCTGAAGCTTGCCTGAAAATTTCATCAAAATTGTTCCAGCCGTTTTGGAGTCCATAAGGTACATACATAGGCTCCACACATCAATGTTTATTTATTTATTTATTTATTTTCAACCTCCAATGGTTTGCAAAAGGACGGGAATGAACTGTAAAATGATTTTACTGTCGAAAAATACATACAACGTTCAAGCTACATTTCCATGTAATCACTATGTAAATTGAGACATTTCTACCGGCAATATCCTCTGCAAAGAATAAGTGCCGCCAGTGAACGTGGTTGCGAGAAGGATGTACACAAAAGTGAGGTGTTACGATTACCTTCCTATCGCTTCATGGACATTCCACGAGTAAACGAAACTGCAGTCACAACAACATTTAATGCACCTCGTACGTCTACCACGCACAAAATGTTTATACGAACAAGGTTAAACAGCCAAGTAATAAGGTGAAATGTGGTAGAGGAGATGTGAAGAACTTCTGCAGAGGAAGTAGAAAGAGAAACCCAAGAAAACCCACCGGTTCCTGACGTTCAGCTTCGGTAGCCGAACGGTATGACCAACCTACTAACAGCACACCCTCCTACTTCCTAACGGTGTACGAACAAATTAGAATTTTAGCTGTATGCAGGAGATGTTATATCACTCGTATATTTACGGTGTTGCAACTCCGCGGCGTCGGTCGCTTCGCGGAAAAGCGGCTACTGGCTAATCAACAAATCACCAAAAATAGACCGATTGCAGCAACAAAGGTGTCCCAGGAATCCGATGATTCGAGGAGTAAGTGGGTCTTAGCACTTACCCAGCCCCCTTGCAAAATTCCTGGATTTAGCAGGGATTGCTCCGCCCCTGGGCATAGCTGGGAACCAATCAGGTGGGAGTATTTTGACGGTCTGGTGGCGTTGCGAAGAATGATATAGACATCGAGCTAGCTACCGAGAGTGTTGGAGAAGAGAGTCGGCTAGAGAGTCTTCTGCTCCGGACGGCGACCGCACCTACGGACTCTGGGTTCGAGTCTTGGTGCGACCCTCTGACTTAGAGCGAGCATCGACGGCGAAGGACTTATTCTCTACCTTCAACGGCGGTACGAGCGGGGAGTCTCCTTTTCTTATTTCCTGTCTCACCTTATCACAATCCTTCCACTCGCCTCTTATTCTGTATTACTGTTGTTATTTCTTTGTATCTTCTTTAACTAATAAACTCTGTTAAGTTTCATCTCTAGCTTATTTGTCTTCCCTTCCCGGCTAAACTTCGTAACAGTATAAATATACGTTTTGGGTTTGGATGTTGGAAATTATTATCTTATTACCATAAGACTGCCCACCAGTAATGACGAATGGTCATACGACCTATTGGACCTAACCACAGTTATTAAACTGAGCGAAACAGTAAGACGTTGGACTCGCAAGCATTCGGGAGGATCCAGGCTCGATACCCGGCTGCGGCCATCCTGATTTCAGTTTTCCATGGTTTACCGAAACCACTCCAGGCGAATGCTGGGATGGTTCCTTAACAAATGCCATGGCCGACTCTTTTTCCAGCTCCTGTCATTGTGTTGTCTCTCACTGTATGTAATGACCTCGCCGTCAACGAAACGTACAGCCCACTTACCTTACTTCACCTCAGCTGTTAAGGAGGGAGTTCACGCAAAATGTTTATTATTTTAATAATATTATTATTATTTGTACGAGATATTGTTTGTTTTGTATAATTTCAGTGTTAATATTTTTACAGGAATTAAAATGTTACGGCTTTCATAGTTTTTGTATACTGGCAAGTCAGAGCCAAAATGTGCATACAATGTTTATATACAAGAAAAGAAAATCGATTGACATACTGAAACAAAATAATTCACGATGAAGGAAACTGTCACGGGCTACAACTGCATACGTATAAAAACCCTGCCTTGATTTATATTTTTGTATTTTTATAAAAATTACAGAAAATTTACGTTTTATTTTAAAATCAAAAATTTTTAAAAAATGCAAACAATATTCAAGAAGACTTTTTATTCGTGTCCAGGCGTAGCCCGCCACACTGTTCTTCAGTGGTAATTATTTATTTTCTGTATGTCAGTAGGATTTCGTCCCTTGTATAAAACCATTTTATGAAAATTTTGGCTGCAACATGCCATTATACAAAATCTATAAAAACTAGAAAATTTTCATTGCTGTAAATAATAGTTACAATGTAGGTCTATAAAACAAACAATGTCTCGTACAAATATAAAAATTATTATAACCATTAAAATTTTGCAATTAAAGATACAGCTTCACGTAGGTCATTGCACAAGCCTACTCGCACTTCGTACACTGAAACATATTTTTTTACTCTCGTCAAGTTAAATATTGTATTTTAAGAATGAATTTACACTTAATACACGCAAAGAAAACATTCATTTATCTTCAAATTCTACAATAGACAAAATAGTACCGCATTTTTACGTTCTAGAACATCAACTTTACATATTGCGTCGAAAAAAAATACAATTTTTAATTTGTACTAACAAAAAAAATCCTTTGCTGCTAGTATTCAAACAAAACTTTTAAAAAGTACAAAAAATGTTTAGTGTTACGACGCACTTAAATTTTTAATCATAGGAGGGTCTGAGTTTACCTCAGTTACCCGTAAAAGTCGCTGCGTAACTTTTCAAGTTTATTTTACTAAAGAATTTTTTTTGTAGGCAGCAGTGGTCTAAAGTCGTCACAAACATCTTGAAGACATAGACGAGGTCTAGTAATGGTGCAGCTGTTCGATGTCGGTGTCTCTCTCTCGGCAGCAGTTGACGCAAATGGCTGGACTTACACGACTGTTTTTCTTATATCAAACCTTGCTCGTGTGCGGTGCCCAACATAAATAAGACATTAATTTCCTTAAAATAAGCATTCTTAACACAAACCTTGTTGATGCGTGGTTCACAAGAAGCACAGATCCGCACAGAGAAAAGAGTTTGGTAGAGTCAACCGTATGTTCGTATGTGGCGAAACAACCGTTTAAACTTTGAATAATCCAAATATATGGTTTCCTGGCTGATTTTGTTCTCTCAACAAGAGTGTTTAGTCCTGTAAAACATGAATTTTTTTACATCAACCAAACCAATTTTTTACGCGTTTCACAGATATTTCAACCAACAAAATTTTTGTTGGGTAAAATACGCATTTTTTTTTCGCCATATACAAACGTATATATTGTTAACTGTGGCAAACCTTCTGTGCGGCTCTTGGCATTTAACATCATTTGGTTACGCTACTAAAAATATTTTTAGGAGTGACTGGACGGTAACAAACTGTTAACTAGTCGATATTTTTCACTCGATTACCTCAGAATATGTCCCAGAAAATAAAAAAAAGTATTCAGTAAAATCTGTTTTTATCATAGCACTCATTTCTCAGAACTCATCTGTGGCCGTCTCAGCAAGTTAATTTAAAAATACTAATTCATGTCTTAAATATTGGTAGAGAAATAAAGAATTTGCGAGTACAGTGACCAGCATGTTAGAATCCAGTGTTCTATGCATACTAAAGCCCCGTCTATTTGTTCATTGTCTGTTGTTCCAGTGAGTAGCAGCTAGTGGCTGGGCTTGAATATGTACAGGATGATACATTCTATAGCATAAGACCTCGCGAAATATTCCATTCTCTGAACATTGGTAGTTAGTTTGTTAAATGAAAAGATGTTGTTTTATAATTTCTTTTCGGCAGTATACATTTAGTATACACTACATACCACAACTACAATTTAAAAAATAATAAAAAAAAAGCATTTTCAGCTACTTACAGACGATTTTCAGGAGCTGTTAGGAGTATTTGTGGAAACCTAGGAATAGGTATAACTAAAATATGCATTTATAATTAAGTATAAAAACTTTATTACTGGAAACAAAGCTTCATCTTTGGTATAGTGATTCATATAACATTTGACATGATAACACGCAACAAGTTCTTTTTTTTTTTTTTCATACACAACTTTCGTAATAACGTTACTGCATTTAACGTACATTGTAGCAGCACAAAATTATTACAACGTTGATTATCTATGTATACTTATGACTATACAGCACACATTAATAAAAATTACTGCAATAGGAAAACAATTAACTACAAATACAAAGCTGGATAACCAAACGTTTATGTTCTTTAAGTATCCTATTATCTAAAAATGCTAGAATTTCTATGAAAAACTAAAATTTTAAAAATATATATGTTATAAATACTGGTGTAATATCACATCATTGGATTTTTTTTCTTACGGTGAACCCCTACCATCGCATTGTTCAGTCATTACAAATAAATAAATTAATAAATGCTAGGAAACAGTTCAAATGCACTTTAAAACTAACATGTGCTTTCTATAAATTACAATAAATAGTGTCTTACATTTAATTGTAGGATTACAAAACCAAATGCCCGTTACTTATTATACATTTAGAACATAATTGTTCTGGTACGTCATAGTCTTTGGTCTTTACAAAAGGCATGTCATGTAAAAGGTTGAAAAATATGTTTTAATGCAAACATTACTTTTAAAAACTATGGCTTCTGTTGCCGGCGTGCTTGCTACATTTGATCTCATATAAGTTATATATAATATATACACACTTCAATAGAAATGTTACTTAAAAATACTGTAGAGCAACTATGTTTCTTCCGGACCTTCCATTTCATGGATAAGTGTTTCTCGTACATCTTAGAAATGAGTTGAGTATTAACATATTTACATATTGGAGCACTGGCGCAAAAGTACACGGCAGTATTAATTTAATTTAATTTACATATTTTATGCCCGCATTGGAGCACTTCAATCAACTCATATACATTTAAGTTTTAAGAGTATTAGCTAGAGATTTGGCTTTAGGCTTCCTCTTCTGCTCCCAGAACTTTTTCATTCTGTCCGACCTGGCTACCCTTTCTTCGTCAGTTATACTGCGTTTCGCTTAGATCAAAAATGCGTCGTGTACCTACCGAAAAACCGTGCATAAATTATGTCTGTTATAAATTCATGAGACTGCTTCATCAAAACAGACAATTTTTTTTTTTTCAAACTTTTTAATTAAGGCTCCTCATCAGTCTCTATACTATGATGTTTAAGTTTTAGCTTTTATTAAAATCAGATAAGATAAGTGTGAAATTTGCTGTTACAGCGTAAATTCTGTTTACTTTGTGCAATAGAACAAGCATCACAGTTGAATTTTCAACCAATGTTTAGGCTGCAGTAAGGCCAGCAATTTGTTATATATTCTTAATTTGCTGGACTGATTGCGGCCTAAATGCATGCTAAATGTTCAACTGCTATGCTTGTATTGTAGTCCAAGGTAAGAAGAATTCATGCTATGATAGCAAATTTCACATTATTCTTCCCAGAATTTCATAAAAGCGAAAAATAAAATAATCCTGCTCGTTGCCTGATGCAAAGCCTTAAGAATAGGACAAATTACTACTTTTACGCTGACTACATCAGCCAAAAATATTCTGGAAGACCCGTTAACGATTATTATGTTTTGCATCTCAGCAGACGACACTACCACCAGTGAACCGCTCAACAAAATTTACACAGTGCAGTTTTGTTCGGCATCAAAACTTTTGATTTTTATCGTGATAATCTACATTAAATACTGTGCCTGAAACGTACGCAAAATATGCTTTGACCTAAAATCGATAAGCAATCGTAAGTTGTACGCTGACTGGTGTCGTGACCGGTAACATCCCAATTCCTGGTCCTAAGGCCAACGTTCGAATTTCGTCAGCTATAAATTTTTCGCGGACGTGACCTTGGTTCAGCAGGAGGAAAAAACTATCGCAAATGCTTTTTAGATAACGCACTTAATTCTTCACTGCCACGTGGTATGTGATGTTAAAAACTCCACCCTGGGCATTATATTTGTGTCAAAGCAACTATCTTGTTCGAACACGATCGCGAATGAGTGTGCATACGATTCCGCCGTCTAATTTATGGCATAAGGATCCTCAATTCCGCTTCCTAATTTTATATGGAAAACTCCCTTTAAATATGTCTGGGGTGCTTAAAATAAGTATGGCCAATTAAAATTCTGTTAACATATACTATAAAATTATAACACTAAGTCACAATTTATTATATCACTTAAGGATAGTATTGTCACAGCCTTAAAACTAACCCAAATTAGTTTAAAAGTAGCTTACGCAAAAGCCTATTGTAAGATACGAAACCACTGAGAAAGAGTGAAAACAAATTTGACAGGGAACAGCAAGATACAGCAATTTTTTTTCAAGTATATTGCATGTAATTAAGAGTGCAGTATCACTCACTTCCTTTCACACATGCAATAAGGAGTCAACCTACAAAGTAATTTATTTTCAAATAATCATAATACGTAGAAGGAAAAGGTCCAAAATGTATCCTAGAACAAGAAAAAACATTAACTCATCATATCTGAAGAAGAATAAGAGGCCAGAAAAAGTTGTTTATACACGGTTTAGATAGACATATACAATTTTGACCTGGAATTTCTCACCAGTAAACTGAGCGTTGGTGCCTTTTTGCTTAACTACTTCCAGCTAATATTAACGGGATACATGTCTTAACATCAGCTTTCATTCGAAGTTGTTTACATTTGGATGCAAGTGCTCATGATGTGTAGTCATAAAGAATTCTTATCAATATTGTAAACACTTCAACACAGAGAGTTATGCAAATATGTTTTCTATGATATGTAACAAATATTAACTTGTATAATAATGTTAAGTGTTATTTACAACAGTATTACTTCATGACGCCTAGAATTATAACATTTTAAAACACGTTTTTGCTACTTTTCCAAGAGTTTTAATAAAGTTTGCTCAAAGCAAACCAGTATAAAATTACTGATATCTACATTGGATTAACTGAAATCTGTAACGCCGTAGAACGATTCTATATGTTTGCTATTAATTTTTTTCTTTACGTCTTAATCCTTCATCCCAATATGCATGATGTTCCTGAGTAACAATAACTGTTTAAAACACATCAAACATTAACGATCCGCTCGAAACACTTCTGAAGCTTTTCTTTCCTCGTGCGTCTGTTTGTTAACTAGTTAAAAGATAACGAGTTTTGAAATATTTTCAGACAAAAAATGTTGGCCGTCATTTCTATAAACAGTTTAATTTCTGATGAAAATCTCGACAAAAGTAGGACTACAGTATTATCAGTTTACAATTGAATCTTTACAAATGTCAATGTCTTTTAACAACCAATTTTAACTATCCGTAACGTAAAATATACGTGGTAGAAAATGTTTTACAACTTTGAAAATCAGTGACTCAGGAATATTTTTTGAGTGAACAGAAAATTTCACTCACAGATTTAAAACAATTAGTAAATAATAATATGCTTATACATCTTTAAGCACCAAAATATCTACAGTCAATCCAAACACCCTATATTTGACTTACAGAAGGGTTGTTTCTGTCAGTTTTTATCAAAGTTTGTAATAGCCTGTGTCGGTGCGACTTGTTTACAGTGTTGCAATTATAATAAAGAGACATAGAGCTGTTAAAAACATAAAATAAATTATATTCTGGAATATGTCTCAGAAACATGGAGAGCTAAAACTTCTGTTAAAACACGACAACAAAAATTATGTTACTTTTGTATAAGACCGTATTGAAAATATGAATATTGAGTGCTGGCATCTATCTTATAATTTCATGAATGTTCTCTGATAACGCATGGCATAGCAAACACCCGCTCTGTGAGTACGTAACTTAGGCGCAAATTTGGGGAATGAATGCGTTGCTTACTGAGAATACTATATTCAAAATTTTAAAGTAACTCTTGTATATTGGACAGGTATTTCATATAAAATATTTTTTATAGTATTGTCTAAAGTTTATGTGTTTTACAAGTTGTCATGTATGCCGTGGGTACAAACTGAACCGTGTGAGTTAGTTGCCAAAACTAAGCAGAAAATACTCTTTGGTTAAAAGTCGTCAGATCCTTAGTTTACGAGAGTCCAGTATTGGTCGTTCGGGATAAAGTGAGCACTACAAATTTAACATTTGAAGAATATCACTAGCCGTTACTGCATATAATTCAACATAAACTATAGTTGCCTTACTACTTGTATGGTTGGCAGCGAAGTTACGCCATATAGTTCCGTGTATTTTCTTATTAAAATACAACAATACTGAAACAAAATCAACCGAAATCGACGTAATTGTATGATACATAGTTAATTAATTTTTTTATTAAACTGTATCGATTCATACCGACTGCACATTTTATCTTACTCGTGCAAACATCAAATGACGTGTCCAGAGAGGTTAGAAATTTCCCGTCGTCAACCGTTACGCGCGGAAAGATACGAATTGGAACTTTAGCAGGACTTTTATGAGTGCTCACTTTATCCGGAACTGCCTTAAAGTGAGTATGTAGTGAAGGTTGTTCGCACTATCATGTCATTTTGCTCGTAATCTTAGTGCCTTACGACTTTTTACCAAATAGTATTTTCTATTTTGTATTTATATAAGAGTCCGAATCCGTGAATCACCTGACATCCAGTATTTGTCGATATTGTAGTAACTCGCATTACTGAAAGAAAATACTTGCTAACTTTGTTTAAACAGTGTAGTGATACAACTGTTCTTAGCATTTAGCCCTGGTGCTATGTTGGCGGTGTTGTAAGCTTGTCTGTGAACGTTACGAACACGTAGTTCTCTCAGTCTTGTTATACACATTCTATATTCGCACACGCGAAACCTGAGAACGCAAGGGCGATCGATTGATTTTTCTTGGCGTGATGCCAATCACTTATCCATGATTACAAATTTGTATTTACTGAGACGAAGGGTTCGTTAATTTTCTCTGTAACCCACTAAGTCCAGAAAATTCGACAAGATACCTACTGGAAAAATTTCGGAGTTTTCATTTTGATATTATTTTTCAAGTACTAAAAAACTCCCACTACTAACAGCTGGGAATGTGAGTCATATAAAAATATTTTTTAATGGCTTAAAAACAAAAAAAAAGTGGTTTAAATTTTCTTAGCTCACATTAATTTTTCGTCTCGAATTGCAAGTCTACAGTTATGATACAAAATGGAGTCAGAATAAACAAGGGCGTAGGGTTATTACTAAACGATTAAGTAACTAGGGTAAACTATTCATTTCTAAGACAAAAATTTATGACTCAAAAATGCGTAACGCCATTATCGTAGAAAATGGAGCGTTTTACCATTAATTGTTTGTAGATAAACCAAGTAGTTATTTTTATATAAAAAACCTCACCCTATAACCAAAGCTGGTAATTTTAATAATTTGTACACCAAGAAAATGTTTTATATATTATTATCTAATTTTTTCTGCCAGCCAGAGGTTGTTTGGTTCAACAATACTTCTAGCCTATAAACTGTTTATTCAGTTATTTTTAAAACCTCATTTTATTGGTGTGCATGGCAGTCGTCACAGCCCGGCATTGACTATTTTTCAGTAATATTATTCAAACAAATCACAAGCATAACGACTATAAATGCAAGTTGTTCTGCAGGAATACTTCAAACCCTTTTCCTCGAACCTGAAACTATTTTTACGAAATTTAAAGTTTCAGCGAAATTGTAACAAGGACAACATGATATGTATTTTTTTCGTTAGTGTAATAAAAGTGTTTCCCATTTCTTAAAATATAAAGAAATTTCTAGCGGTTTGATACAATCTATAGATGATAGAATATATGCTACTTATATGCCCTTTTATTGTGTAATTACTATGTACTGTAAATACAGTTATTAAGAGCAAGTTATTGGACTTAAGCATATGGTTTTGAGTAGCGTATGAACTTAAAATGTATGCATGAATTTTATTTTCTCATCTTATCTCCGTAAAATCACAGATAATTTAGTCTTGTCCTAGTCAATTTAAGTTCTAAAAAAAACCCATTCATCTAAAATAAAGAAGCACTGAAAACATTATTTTTAAGGATTTTTTTTTATTAAACTAACTTTTGAGTACAACATTCTTATGTAATAAGTTTCTTGACAGATATGTCAAACAAAATCTTTACGTCTGTAACAATTTGTTGAAACAAAAGAAGATTTCTCTTGAAATTATGCAATTTGTTTTCTAAAATGTATTCGTGTATGCGTAAATTGCCACTCTGGAACAAGCTATCAAACGTTTACTTCTTGGCGTGAAAGAAGACACCTAGACCAAACAACTGTGTACAGCTAAAATATGTAACACACTGTTCTACAATAGTAAGGTATTAACAAAATGCATATTTTGATTCGAACCTTTGAGAGCTGAAAAGTCTCGACACATAAGTCTGATAGCATATTTCTTAACGTAAAACCCGAACGTATCAGTTTAAAAATAGCGGCAGCTAATTAAAAGAAGTAGTTTCGTGTTGAAAAACTGTGTTATAAAATACTAGCCACCAAATTCGACTTATATGATTTATGCGCACATTAATAATTATCTATCTTAGTATGAAATTATATGATTTCTTATTCTAAATGTTATTAGATTAAGGCACATTTAGCGACCAGAAATTTTCGCGAAAATAGTTTTGTACCACTTTGTTCCAACGTCTTACATACATAGGCTATCTGTAGTTCTAATTTATGGCTATTGCTGCGTGTCCTTGTGCAGAGTCATCTTTCATTGGAATATGCCAACCAGAACAAGATTAACTGCGACACCGCACCTCTGTGATCTGTGGGTAGAACCCGAAGACGTAGGGAGTTAAAACATCCAATCACTGATCATAAAGCAGAGATGCAGGCGTGCCACACAAGGCACTGAAACAAATTTGTACGGAAATCTTTGCGCGAAAACTTCCAGTCCCTATATATAATTAAATTTGAGATCTGTTGCAGTGTTATTTATTATGTTTTGTGGAAGGATACAAATAAAACTGTCTCTCAAATGTGTGCAATTTGACTAATAAGAGCTCAGAAAATAAGCTCGGCTCGAAGAATTCATGTGTACGACGACATGTACCGTGAAAGTAAATGCTCCATCTAGAAGAGGCGTCAGAACTAACGAACACCCCTTTCCCGTACCGTGAGAGTCTTCTATGACGGCTAGGAACAGGTGGTCCACAGGCCGCGTTACCCTCCTGGCCTACTGAACATCTGTAACGTCTCTCTCTATGTCACGAATATGCTCGGGCCGAGCCAACACCACCTCTCCCTTCTGCTCCAGATGACGACGGGCGATGAGCACGCGCTTTCCAGGACATTTTTAATAAATCGTCACCAGCTCATCTCCAAACCGATGCTGACGTCATTCTGCTACTCAATATCACTGTTTTTTTTTTCTGTCGCTCTGTGATTGATTCCTTTCCTCACACAGCGTACCATTTAACTCAGCAACCGTACATTGTTTGAATTCGAAAGTTCGCAAGTTCGTTTCTGCGGTGGTAGAAGGAACGTATTGCTCGTGATTAAATTTAAATTACATTTTTCCAAGACATGAGACTACAGTAACATCGCTGCATAACTCCATACAGCCCATAGGTTTATTCACGATTCATTAGCGGAATATGCATTCCTAATTATGTGCTTTCGTTCGCCTTTCCGAATTTTCATAATTACTTCGTAGTTGTGTATTTTTTAAACCGACTTCAAAAAAAGGAGGTTGTTATCAATACGTTTTTTTTTTTACGCTTGTTACCTCAGAACTCCGTCGTTTATAAACCGATTTGGAATTTTTTTTTGTTAGAAAGGTGATATTCACAAGTAGGTCCCATTTTAATTTTATTGGCATTGGACATTGGGTTTCGAATATGCACCAGGGAGCTCCTCAAGATCGAATACGAGTGCCATCCAAGGTTAACAAACGTATAGCGAAGTAGCGTAGGTATACATCTAATATAATGAAATTTAAGGTTCACAGCAACCAAGTATTTCTTAACCGACACATAGACAGCAGTCGCGCGGCGTTGAACAGCACGGGGTGCAGCGGTGGGCGTATACAGCTGGGCTGCGAGAGGAGCACCTGGTTTAATTAGGTATTGCTAAATTTTCAAATTGACGTGAGTTATAAAAATTTCTTAAACGCTCGGCTGTCACCGACTTCAAATATAACAATAATTGTATACATACTGATGTCCTAATAAATTTATTGTATTCTAAGCAGTCTAAAAGTAACGTAATTATTTTTTACTTTTAAGTTTTTTGGAGTAGTTCTTTTTAAGTAAATGTTACTTTTTGTTTAAAATTTTTTTTCATGTCTTTTACAGAGTTCCGGTGCCTACCTTCCACATTCGTGTTGTCTGTTGTTACGGAGTCCTGTTGTGCCTTCGCAATCCAAGTCAGTCCACAAAGTCCTTGACCATAGTTAGGTTCCTACCTAATCTTGGATTGTCATAAACCTTCGAATATCTTATTCACTATACATTTCGTATTCGATTTTTCCCAGCGGATTCTGTCCCCGAATGTTCACGTGTAGGAATCGTGTCGGACGATGCTGTTGGTCGGCGAGTTTTCTCAGGGATCTCCCGTTTCCCCACCCCCCCCCCCTTTTCAATCCGGCGCCGCTCCGTACTCAACTCATGTCATCCCTCACCAGCGCTAAAGACCTCTATGTTAAACGCTCACCAATATCTCTCACCCACTCGCAATCGATTTTGGGGAGTTCCCTGGCGTTTCTTCGAAATCCAATGTCCAATGCGAATAAATTTAAAATGGGACCTACTTGTAAATATCACCTTTCCAACCAAAAAAATAGAATTTTCCAAATCGGTTTATAAATGACGGAGTTCTGAGGTAACAAACATAAAAAAAAAAAAAAAATACATCCGAATTGACAACCTCCATATTTTTTTTAAGTCGGTTAAAAATACTGCCAAAATATTCGGCAACTTCCGATTTAGTGGTTTAAATATGAATCGAGGGCTCAGCTCACCAAATAAATAATGTACATATCATTATTTACCTATTTTTTATTTACTTTTGGTATGTGGTGCCACTTTCTAAGACATGCCGATGGGCGATGGGGGACGAGAACGTCTACCCTGCCTGAAGAAAATGGCGTTTTTTCCTACCGGCCAGGAGAAAGAAAGTAGTGAATGGAGCAGCGGTGGAATGAAGATGAAGTAAACTCGAACACCATGAGAAATCCATACACGAATAGCTCCGCCAGAGTGTGTCCTGTGTCCTTCTGGTTTTGAAATATTTAAGTCATCTTACAATGCATTTTAACTCGTGTAATTCCTCGACGGGAATACTGAAGTCAGTGGTGGATCGCGCGCTTAAGAGGCTATGGCGAGTGATAAGCGACAGAGCAGGTGTTAGTATCCGTGGGCTCTCAGACCAAACAGTCTAAGGACAGGAAAATTTCGCGAATTCAATTACCTGTATGGTAAAATCAACTATCCCATGCATGCTCAAGCCCCGGCCATTTGTTAATTATCTGCTACTCAGTGGAACACCAGACAATGGACGAATAAACGAGGCCTGAGTTTGCATAGTACAGTGCATTCTAGTCTGCAGGTCATTGAATTCGCGAAATTTTTCTGTCCCTAAGAGTATGCTCGTTGAGTTAGTACAACACAACTGTCACTAGTCTCCGTAGCGTAGTCTGTAGCATGCTGGCCTACGGTGCGAGAGGTCCTGGGTCCGAATCCCAGCACGGGCATGGATGTTCGCGTCTTTTACTTAGGTGTAGGTAGCTTGTAAACCGTCTCTTATTACGTCTTACGGCATAAAACCGGCGGAAACCCTCTACGATAAAAGAATACAAACTACGCAACAGTAAAAGCGATGACACCATCAAGCAATTACAGGATATTGTAGTCAGCATACCTAACTATGACACTAACTATATATTTCCCTAATCATTTGCCTGGAAACGTAAGCAAAAATGCTTCGGATTTTTGTTAAATCTTTACGATCTTCTTTTATTTTTACTTATCCATTGACCTATTATTGTAAACTTTAAAACATGCGAACATAGTTTTTTTTTGTTCATTACCTGTGAAAATCGTGTTTGAAAGCATTAAATTTATTTTCTAATGTAAGAAAACACACAATAATGCTTAATTTTCCAAAGCTCAAAAGTCTCTTAACTTGCGATGAGTGGTGTAGCTAGACAATAAATAATTTATTTGCTCAAAAATATATTTGGGAATTTACCTACCTAGCCAAAGTAAACATTAAAATTAACAACTCAAGAAAAATTTTGGTATGTCAAAAGCAGTTTCAAGACACAATTTTTGGTATTAACATTTTGTCACCATTTTCATTTTCGACGTCCTTCCTCCACCTTTCCATAAATTTAATGTTTAAAATGATGTCATGTAAAAATTAAGTTCCCGAGATATTTGTAAACTTAATAACATATCACGCACAGTACTGTAAATAACGGCTTCTGTGTTGAGATTTGTTTGATTAAAGTAAACATTCATCCTTGTCTTTCTAAACTGAACGAACATATGCAGCAACTGAAGCAACGTTATTTTAGTATTACCACAAATTTACCCTAAAATGTTCACGACATGAGTGAAAAATGTAATGCAGTATGTGAAAATCTTTTAGAAAAATTAGTAGAACACTACAATTTTGCACTCACGTGATTCTGTCTATATTTCACATATTTTCCTTATTTTATTATTATTATTGGCCTATTACGAACTGATTTGCAATACGAAAGTTTCTGAATATTTTTCAAAACATGTGGAACTAATGTATAGTTAAAAGTATATAAATTAAATTTTTTTATTAATAATGTGTATTTACACATTAATGGAGTTTCATTTAAAACATATATATTTTGATTTTCAGTACCCTGGCTATTAATTACTGATACTTTTACTACGACATACAGAAACAAGAAACATGAAAGTGTTTCCAAGTTTAAAAAGTGATAAGCTAAAAATCTCTCGTTCGAGACCATTTTCGTAGCAGTATGTTACCACGTGTATGTTGGTATATGAAACATTTTAATCAGGAGGTCTCTATTCTGGAAGAGACAAATTATCGATCTTGGTTCAAGTCCAGTACTCGTACAAAAATTACTAATAATATTACTTGCAACTATGTTATAGACGGTTCATTTTAAAGTGAGCACATCCTAATTAACCAAAAAAAGTTTACTTTATTTGGTTCATAGATGTTATATTTAGAAAATTGTGAAACCTTTACACTTGCATTTAGATACGGGGAAGTTTAAATATTGAAAATGGGATTATGGAGACAAAATGGCTGAAAGAAAATTGTGTAGGAAGTCCTCGCATTACCGTGAATAGCCCATAGTATGGTTTTCACATGCCGGTTGTAAGCAGTGAATAAATATGTTGATTATATAAAAAGTGTCGTGTGTAATATTATTTTCATAAGAAAAGTGTAATTAAGGAGACGTCACACTTTAAAAACAATTGTTGCATTGAATTTATAAGTACGTGCGTAATGTTTATGATGTATGATGTATCCGTTGCAACACGTGGATAACATACTAAAATATATGCTCTCTCTTAATTTTCATCGGAAGCATATTAGTCACAGTTTACTGGCAGCAGTGAATGACTGTACACATCACATAATACTGGAATATACATCTTACTACATATGAAAATTCAACACGAGGGCAGTCAACTAGACGAGATCTGGTGGTGTCGCACACTTTGTGATAGTGCTGAATTGCAAAGTAACACTAGGTGAAAAATTGACGAGTTTAATGCTTGAAGCAAAGTAATTGTGTTGTAATTGAAGTCTAGCTGGAGTTACAATAAGACCACCGTGTCTGTCAAACAACCGCCCGTCATCAAGCCAAGTTACTTTCAATAACACGTCAGTCTGCCGTAGGCTCAATACCACAAACTAACCAAAAACGAAATATATACCTTTAAATAGTCCCATAAAAATTTTGATTTTATTTTTATAACATTATACACTTCAAAAATAATTGAACCTGAGTGCAAAATACAGGCGACCAACTCAATTAAAACAAAACACGAGAAAGCAATACACACAGCCTTACAAACAACTGTGGATGGACAACTTTATCCTTGGAATGTAAGGACTATAAAACGACAACGTATATAGGTAGTTCGAAAAAAAGTGAACCCTTTTGAAACCCTACTTACTTTTTAATTTTTTGCGGCTTTTTTATATAAACAAAGCTACTTAATTAACAAGCAAAGAGTATAGATCATGCCATAACCAAAAGTTAACATATGAGGTCACAATTAACAATACTTTTTAATTATTATTCTAGACAAGATGGTCTCGAAAAGTACTCTCTTTACTGCGAACCACCTATAAAAGGCTGTATTTTCATTTGTCAGGCAGTTAAAAGTTACAGCTTGTCAAGCTTAAGATGCACGGATGGAATTAAGTGATACAATTGACTGTCTATCGGTCATTATTGTAAGCCCAGCTTAAATGTTGTCTCACTACCAATTAGCATACTTAAAGAGATACTGATAAAGGAACACTACAGCCAAACCGTTGTACTTAATAATGACGAGTATAGCTGCAGCGCTAGCAGGTGTACATGGGCAGTGCACGCACCTAGTGGAGGAGAAAGGCAATGCAGCGAGGTCACCTCTTGCCGCGGTCCAGCAGGTCGCACAACGCCGCGATGTAGGTCTGCGCCATCTGCAGGGTCTCGAACTTGGACAGCTTGTGGTCCTCACCCAGGGACGGGATCACCTCGCGCAGCCGGTCGAACGCCTCGTTCAGCCCGTTCATGCGGCGTCGCTCGCGCGCGTTCGCCGCCAGCCGCCGCCGCCTCAGCACGCTGGGAGACGGCGTGCGGTCAGCCCCCGACGCCGGGCCCAGCCTCCGGCGCGCGACGCCGCCCCTCAGGCGCCTCGGTAGCTGCTGCGCGGGGCAGGGGCCGTCGCCGGGCCCCGGCCGGTGCCACGCGGACCTCGCCCCCTCGGCCGGGCCGACGTACGAGCGCTGCCCCGGTGAGGCGAGGTCCCCGACGAACCCCTCCGCCGCGCCGCCGAACAACGCCGGCTCCTGGTGCCTCAGGTACAGATCGTCCACGCCGACCATCTTCCGTGCCTCCGGCCTCGACATAGAAGACGACGGCGGTGTTAAAAACTCGCCGGACGAAGAGACGACCTCGTCGCCAAACACTGAAGAGAAGACGAGAGGTCTCTTCGCCAGTTCGTCGTAGCCGTCACCGGGATGGCCTAAGGGGTGTCTCTTCTGCCGCGTTGCACTCGCAGGGTACGCGGACGACAGGGGCAACACTGGCGGGCTGCCGAAGCCCCCGTTGTCGACATTTGAGAAAGTCATTGGCGTCTTCAGCTGGTTGAGCTGCTGATAATGCCGTCCGCTCACTAGGTCCATTTTTTATCACTCTTACAACTGCAAATGCCGTCTTGAATTAATCACCCACAACACGTGCATGTTTTCACATGTTCAAAATCTTTTCTGCTTTCCAAGTTAATGAAAACTACTATACTGAACACGTGTTAAGCCCATAATAAAATATTTTAACACTGGCCGTTAGAGATAACTCTTGATAACGTCTAAGTAAAGAAAGATGGAAAACAAATTTACAATGGTATTCGCTGGTCACTTAATAGTCTTCAGCTTGGTGTAGGATAACGCGCACTCGCACACGTACATAGTCGCGGGTTCGCGTCCTACCTTGGGGCACCAAAGTCGTGTCCTAAAGCGGCCGCCTTGTCGAATACCGACGATCGTCAGCCAGCCGGCCAGGGGACGCCCTGCACCGCAGACGTCACACCCTTGAAGCGGCGCGACGCCGCCAGGCCCGGCATGTCGCGAACCTCGCCGTCCGCCGCGTAAAAATAGACGACGCCTATTGTGTGCGTCCACTCGCAGGGGAGATTAGTACCCTGTGGTCAGCGCCTGTTGTGGCGGCGAACTACGACGAGGAGGGGAGGGACTTTTTTAAAGATGCACCGAAGTGCCAGTTTTCCTTTTTTCCCTCCTCTCTGTGGAACTGACGGCAATATTTTCCTTTTCCGCGCGCCGCCGGTCGCTGGCCAATGAGGGATTGTTGGAGGATGGTATTACCAGGTTGTTGGTGGGGGAGCCCCTCGTCGTCTTCCCCTCTCCTTCCTCAACAAACACGTGACCCTCCCCTCTTCGCTCGCATCACCTTTTTAGCTAGGAAATTGAACGCTGGGATAGGCAACACTACGGAAGAGACGCACATCACGCTAGTTTATTACATACCTGTTCGACAGTAAAAAACCTGCATTACTTTATATTTTCATCGTATACTTTTCTACGTGTGGACATTACATCTATTAAGATTTTCTTCTAGTTATAGAATTATGCTATTATTTTTGCACGACATGTTAGAAACAATTGTTTTCTTACCAATTATATAAACTATCTACAGAAACAAAGTATTTCACAGTGAATAAATAGTTGTCATAAGTTTCTAAATGAAACGTCTAGTATAAAGCGTTGGAATGTTTGTTATTTTTAAAAAAACTGCAGCCTCATATTATTTTTATTTTTGGAAAGTTAAATATAACTTAGAGAAATATTAGACGTTTCAATAATTATCTTAAGCCATATTTAATCCGCTTGTACCAATGACGGTTTATTTGATGTCATCTCTATTTCTCTCTCTCTCTCTCTCTCTCTCTATCTATCTATCTTTCTTTCCCTCCCTCCCATCTTCTTTTCAGTGAAACATATATGTGGCATCTTCGGAATAATATTTATTTAGAAGACTTGCCCACGTAAATATTTAATCAAAAAAGTTTCTTGTTTTGCGCCAGCTTATCTTCTTAAAGCACATACGTAGCTTCAGCATTCACTAAGCTATGTTAAAAATAATAATAACTGTGTGAAGCTGACAATTTTTTATGAGCCACATTAATTTAGTATTTCGAACGAAAAGTGAAGATGTGGTTAATGTTTTCAAATGTGATCATCAGTCACCGACCAGGAACTGAAAAGCAAACCGGTCATGTTCTACACAAAGAAATCATCCCAGGATTAACCTGGAGGGATTTCTGAAAACCATAGGAAACCTAAAGCGAGAAACTTGGCTCGACATTAACACGTTGGGTTCACAGTCGGGAGGACTGGGGTTCAAGTACCGGCTCCAACCATTCTGATTTCTATTTTAAATGGTTGACCATAATTGTTACAACCGAGTGCTGGTCTAACTTATCAACATAGGCCATGTCCGATTCCGATACCAATTCATGGCCTTGTGTAAACGTGTATGTCATTGTCTCTTGACTTCCCCGTTGTCGACGACCCATAAATCCTAATTAACTAAAAAACGGAGATCCAAAGTTTGCATTGCCGGACCACACATTGAACTTGGGTGCTATGTTGATTGTTTCACTTGGTTCACTCTTGTTTTTTCTGAGGCGTTATAGCATTGCAATATCGTATGTTCACAATAGTCCTCTAAAAAAATTGGGTCCTCTTGAATGTGTGCTAAGTATTTACCATTGCACCACGACTCTCGGTCCGGAATGAAAAAATATGACAGCTTCCTTACCTCTTAGCAGTGGCGCACCCAAGTTGGGGTTTTAGGGGTTGAAACACCCCCGAAAATATATTTTAAAAATTTGACTAATGGTTACCTTTCTGTAAGAAAAATACCACTTTACTTATTTATTTTTATTTATTATTCTATACACAATCACAATTCAGCACAACGAGCGGTGTGCGATTTGTCGTTTCACTTACACGTCTTGCGTACATTTAACCGTTACGATTTAAAATTATAATGCTGTAATTTCCAAATCATCCAACAAAACGTTGGCAGAGTGTGTCCATGGTATCCAGTCCACCCTCCTGTTTACCACACGAAAACTGCTTAAATAGTACCATTTTGCACCTTGAAATCGAAATTTTCCTGTGAGATGACTCCCGGACCGACCCTTTATTGCCCCCCTTCCGGGCTAAAACACAAATCATTGCAACAGATCTGTCTAACCACCCCCCTCTCCCCCCCCCACACACACACAAAATTAGGGTGCGCCCCTTCCTCTTAGAGAGTCTGTACAACGAAACCAGGTACTTTCATTTGGAAGTAATTTTTGTCCCTTCGAATTATAAATTCCACAAAACTTATTTTCCATGAAAATCAAGATAGATATTTGGTATGAAGGTTAAAATGAAGGGGCGAAGAGGCCCGCCAGGCATTTTAGTACGCATGGCTTGTTACCTCTGTGTACCTAATCATTACATAGAAAATTTAGCTGTTGCCTGAATCCATTTCTAAATGATATTACTTTCGGGAATGATTATAACCAACAAAAGTAGCATGCCTATTCCAAATACTTCGTGTTTTAAAATGAGAGAAAATAAGACATAGTTTTTCCTAAGCCTAAACTTATAAACTGCTTAATAACTATGTATTTTGCTAATAATTCTCTTATAAATTTTCAAAAAGACGGCGAAGTCAAAATGCTGCAAGAAATACTAATACCTAATATTAATAGTTCATATTATGGATCGTACCTGGTTGCCTTAATTTCCTGGTAAAAAAAAAACAGAACATGTTTAGCAGAGGATGAGCGATTTGTTTGCATAAAATTACTGTGTGTTTTTTCCTCATGTTAGTCCTGTTATGCACTGTGGGCTGTCTGCGAATCAGAAATATGCGCTAGCAGTGACGTACATAGAAAAATCTCTTCAGTTAGTCAAGGATTTACTGAAAATTTTGCTCGAAAAATAGTTTTGCTACTTACTCATCCCAGCGTTTCAGTTTACCCCGATTTACGGTACCTATTTCACTTTGATAGGAACACAAGAAAATCAACCACGTAGAACATCGAAAAAACGCTTTATACCAGATGCTGCATACATTTTTATTTAAAATACGGTTGACGTTTACAGTTTATTATTATTATTAAACTGGGCAATGCTTTCACATACCGTAAAGCGACTTTGCCTAATTTTGGGGTTACTTTGCACTGCATATTTTTGTTTTAAGCGAAGGTTAGAAGAATCGCAAATTATTGAAGATTTCGCCATTGGCAGCTTTAATAATAAACAATACTTTAGCGTGTTTATTATCCTGGAATTACAACATAAAACGAAATAAATCTAATGGTGCAAAGTTACCAATGGGGGTGAAAAGTATCCTCAATGTACGGTACTTCAGAAAGGAGAACAGTAAAAATTTCACGTACAATTTGGCCTTTTGCCAAGTATTTCCGCGGTATTGCTCTTGATTGGTGAATGTATTTTCGCCAAATTGCGGCCCAATGCCGCCATATTGCTCGAACCCGCCTCACGCCGGACAGATATGCTTCTGTGTTCTTAGCTGTTCTTTGTCGAAGTCTTGGCGCTCGTATTTAAATTCGGGGTGGAAGTGGCGGGCAGGGAGGTAAAAACCTGCTTCCGGCCCGCGGACCTCGGCCTAGCCTGCCATGCCATCAGCTGTTTTCTGGGTAGGAGGAGGCTAAGGCGGAGGTTGGGAGGAGGGCAGGAAGACAAAAGACTATCGCCGTCTCTCTGTAAACAATGACAGGAGAATTTTTCACGCAGCTTTCCGTACCTGTACCTGCGACTTCCTTGCACCGCCACGCGCTGTAAGTTCACAGCAAAATTCATCGCAAAACCAAGTTCGCACTACTGGAAAGCTGCTATAATCTACACTGAAAAGAAATTTATGGACCCCGGACTTTTTAAACTGTAGTATATAAAATAAATATTATCTTATTTCATATTCACAATAATGGTACAACTATTGAAGTTTTAAAACCTACAAATTAAAAATTAAAAAAAAAAAAAAAAAAAAAAACTGACATTTCCTTAAAAGTAAAAAATTATAGTTTCAAATTATTGTTCGCCGTTAAATGCGTTAGGGGACTGCTAAGTAAACAAAATAGGTAATAAAAAATTTGCGAAATCGAAACAGAACAACAAAACGCCAAGACTAATCCCGCAAAATGACACATACATCCCAAATTTTAATTTTAATGTAGTCAAACTTAAGATTTCTCCATATCTTTCGGAATTGCCACATATGTACACACAATACACGAAAGTTTTGGTTAAGTTACTTTTCTGTTTCAAGTTTGCTCATTTAAAGCTACCTAATTAATTAATTTACTTGACGGTCCCCCGGCGAATTTAAGGGTCGACAATAATTTGAAGCTATTGTTTCTATTCACGTTTTGGGGAATTATTTTATTTGACATGAAATTTTTGTTCTTTAATTTAAGTGCAATTTAAACCTTTACATTGAGGCTAAGTATTTCTCATAGTTGCGTGTTTTGTCATTGCATACTTTCACATTGATCTTCAGTAACATTGGAGACTATACAAACCACAGTGAACTAAAACTATTGGAAGAAGATGTCTACTTAACATTCGTAAAAAATTGTTTACAGAGAGCATTCCACTATTTTCAGAACACGATATTAATGAAGGTTTCGAAAATATTCTAAATTGATAACATCTTCATTGCATCTAAATATTTTAACTTAACGTAAGGCAAAAATGATAACGAAATTTTATTATTTATCTTTTACCACTAGTAAAAAATGTACAGTAAAGACGAGACCATTACATAAATATGATACTATGTAAAAATAATGGTTGCAATGAAAATATTAGTTCACCACTTTGATTAATCAATTTGTTTATTAGTAAGCACACTTAAAGAGGTACCAACGACCAAAACGAAATGATAGAATGGAAGACTTTAAAAAAATTAAAAGTGACAATTATAACGTTGACTATTTAACCGCTACTGAGCGAATATTTTGCAAACAAATAAAATGTACGAAATTTTATAGCCACAAAATTTCATCAAAACTCACAATTAAACACTCCAGTAAAATGTTTTCTTATGAGTCGGCAAACTCAGTCTCTAAGATTGCGGTATCTTAGTTTTTCCTGCCTGACTTCCAAAACAATTGATTTACCGGTATTTAAATTAAATTAATGTATGCAATTTTACTAATCGTACCACGTCTTTATAATGGTAAACACTAATTTTCAGTGAAAAATTACTGCTAAGACCGTTTGTGTAGGAAATATTTTTTATGATTTATTCAGTCGCATCGTTTAACAATCACCTGAATACTCTTCCGTTGGCTGTAAATAACAAAAAAAAAAATCTGAATACTTTTGTTGATAAATGTTATTTGCAGTGTTTCTGCATAGTGGCATAACTTTCACTTAGCTAAAATGTTTTTGTTTGTATTATTTGGATACATATTTCGTCAGTCAGCACAATAACTGCACTGTTACTAAAATGATATTTAAACAGAAAAAAATATCAAACACTACCCGTGACAATTTGCAGTGCCGGTAGCTATGTACCACTTTGGTGTAGAATATTCATAGACAATTAGTGCAACGCGCATGGTCATTTCGTTTATACTATTACAGTAATGTATTAGCTTATGTATATTTCTTGACACTGCAAAGAACGCCCAAAAATTTGTCTGTGGAGTGACATGTACCCTACATGCAAGTCGATGCTAAAATCTTATCGAAAAAGTTCCATTTTGCGACTTTCCCTTCGCATAATGAAAAAATTTTTTTAAAAATATATCTACTTATATTATTTCACATATGTGACATTTTACTATAGTTCAGAAAGAAACCACGGAAGTATTCCAAGTTAAAGTTGTAAGTAAAATGTTTTCTTTACGTCAACAGTTTCGTTTGTTATCGATTTAAAATATTTACAAATTATAATGAGTTTTATAGATTCCTTTATAATTTTCTCTTCCAACCTGAGCGAAGATAAGTTATATATCGACTGGTATGGGTTAAATAATCGGTTGTGCGCCATCGCGTTACGCCACACCGTTTATGAAAATTTCATACAACAGACTTAAAATGGCATAATATATACGTACACAGTAATTCAGGAACATTTTATATAACAATGCACTACATACGGTAGCATTGACTCAGCTAGGCAGAAAACATGGAACGACTCGGGTTACCAACAATTAGCCTCGACATATTTTAGGATACCAGCTGAAATCAGTTTAGTGAGACAGGGGATCGAAGCCAATTCTTTATGAATACATGTCCTGTATTTTGCCACTGCGACACTTTTGCTCGGTATGTATAAATATTATACCATATAACTTACTGCTTTGTCGACAAGCAGCAGGTCATCATTTAGTGCATGTGCTTAAGTAAAATATATTCAATACTCCGTGTAACTTAAGGGATAGCCAACAATGTCAATACGTTATTCCAATGAAACAATGAATTAGCTTACTCACACAGGCGGATACAGCTATGGGTTTGGGAAGGAGGGGTCCATGCCTTAGAAAATAGATATACCCACACCTAAAGCCAGAAAATGAAGGGTCCTACTATGGAAAATTAGGGTTTTCAAAGTGCAGAATGGTATTATTTAAGAAGTTTCGTAACCAAAAAATTTAATTTACTACTCTTGTAAATTGTAAATTTTAAGGATAAACTGTACTTTAAAATGTTTGGCTGGGGCCCCTACCCTTCCCCTGTAGCCTGCTAGCTCAATAAATGAGTGAAAATATAAGGATGTCAACAGTAGAGAAAACCTCTGGAAACTAAATTGTAATACACAAAAGACCACAAGCAAAAATGTCATAAAATTGCTCTCGTTTGTAAAAGTTTCCCTCACGGCTTGGTGCTAGTGTCTTGCTCGCGCATCGAAGTCTCCAGCCCCTCGTGTGCCCACCTGCTGGCCACGAGCCAGGGGTCGCCACAGGATGTTGCGCCCGATGTGAAGGATTGCACAGCCGCTCAGGGGAACAACGGCGTACATACACCCTCTCACATTTGTTACGTTCTTCCGCAGCTCTAAACTTTGTTTTGCCGAAGGTGGGATTTATACTCTAACGACATACAGAAGTAACCTGCACGCGTGCCTTCTTCAGTATGAACGGCTCGTCAAGGAAGTAACTAGGCGAATAATTTCTAGTAGTAAGTTAACACAACAGTAGCAACAAATACTACTCTACTGTATAGAGATCTCTTACTATATCTTAAACAAATGTCGGTTAAATCGTTGAACAAGTAGCAATGAATAAAAATTAATTTATATTATATTGTATGTACTGCCAACGCTTGACTTTAGTCGCTAATACTTCAGTTCCTAAACCCATTGACAATAATTGTACTTTACACCTAATTGTATAAATAATCATTGATGGTTTTGTTTACAAAGGAAAGTGTTGTTCCATTTCAAATTATAAATGAGTTAAACAGGGTATCCACTTACAAACTGTCATAATAAGTAGAGCCCACGATTTTTGGTGAAAAGGATTCTGCAACAATTTGTTTCAATGCCTTATGTGCACATGCGTATGTCTGCTTCATGGTCATTGATTGGCTGTATTAAATTCTCAGCGTCTCGGTGTTTTACCCGCAAATCACAGACGTGTGGTGTCGCAGTAACCTTGTTCCTGTTGGCACAAGTCAAATGAGCCACGCCTGTGCAATTATACATTCAGCCAATAATCATGTAGCAGACCTGCAGATGTGCACGTAAGGCATTGAAACAAACTGTTGCAGAATTCTTTTCACCAAAAATCGTGGGCTCTAATAATAAGGAATTGTCCTGAAACATTTAAACATTTCACTGTTTAAAAAAAACTCTGCTTACTCACATGTTAAAGAATAGCTATAATATTCCGAAAACTCTTGAACGTGTAAAAGGTATTCTTAGGAATAAACTAGAAAGACATTAGACAAGAATTTAAAAGACATATAATTATATCTCAAGTAGTGTTACTTTTTCCGCTTTCTGTGCCTTGCCAGTTGTGATGTTCTTGTAGGTCGACCAATGTGAACCTCAGACGAAAACAGACCAATATTTATTTTTCAAATTGAAGAACTAACATTATAGTCAAATGATGTAATCCTATCATGTTCTGAAAAATAGCAAAAAATAATATAATTTTTGTAGTGTGCATAAATGCCGATTTTGGTCAAAATTCCTACTACCAAAGACAATTTAGATCAGTTTTATGAGCGGTTCAAGAAACTCTAAATTTTTGGTGAAAATTTACATTCAGTTCAGAGCATTTACACATTCACAGCAATCAAATAAAAATTTATTTCGATGGGTTGCTTCATTTAATAATGTCGACTTTCGAGATAATGAAAAAATGTTACGTTTTACAATGCTCAAGACGTCAAAATAACGTGGAAACTTACTTTATGCGGATACTGTACCTAGTATATATTCAACACGAAAGTATGATCACCCTTAAGGAACATTTTATTATAATGTAGTAAAGCTAAGGAACATGTTATTTTTGGAGTAATAAATATTTTGAAATTGTAGATTTCTGTACTTCCTGTAACTATAAACTTTTAACTAATTGACAAACAAATTTTCTGTCAGACACTACAACAAACGAGATCGCGAATATTTAAAGTTGTTAAAATGCTTTGTAATGCCTATAGGCTGTTCAGTATAAACTCAGCAGGACTTGTAAGTAAATAAAAATATTATTTATTGGGCCAATATATGATAACTTTTGAAGGTGTAAGATTACGTGAAATCAGTGATAATTTAACTGTATGTTCGAAGTACTATACGAAAAACGTAGATTCTCTTAAATATTTCATAAAATTTTATATTTTACTTCTTCGTACTATGGTTGTTAAAATAAATGGTAGTGGCAGTACAAAAAATGTAATTATTACTAAGAAATATATAGGAATTGTTTGTAAAAGTAGATAATTATTCCTGAACTTGTATATTTCCGACTTTCCAAACTTTTTCTTGTAAGTTAAACAATGATTACTCGTAGTAAAAGTGATACGAGGATCTACTCGGATTTTTTCATGTGGGAATAGTGCGTGAGGATGCAGTAGGTAACGGTTTTTTTCGATAATTTTCCGTTTTTCCAGCCCCTTCATTCCAGCTGGCTCCGTACTCAGCACTTCTCTGAACTGATGCATTATTTTATTTAAGTTTGCACTGCTTGGTTCTTGGTTTCTCCTTCGGAAATATACGTAGAATACAATATTTCTTTCTGATGCGAACCTATTGAGATTGAGGTTACGTGTGTAAAGAAATACGCGAGAAGTAGAACTCATGTCTCTTTCAAAGGTGAGGTTGATAGAGATTAATAAGAAACATAGACAGGTAAGAAACGGGATTCATGAACAAATTAAGCATTTGTCTGAAATTATTTAGGAACGAAAAATATAATCCTGAATCTGAAATTCCAGGCCGTTAATCGAATCCGGATGCTTCCGAATGCAAGTCCAAAGTTTTACCACCACATTTACACTCACTCGTCAAACACATATAAGCTTTCATCATAAATGATGATGGAATTGGAGCCCAAAATCCCGAGTTTCAAAGTTGCTCTATCTACCTCGTTACCATATTGTTTCGCTTAGTTTTAAGTCCGGAAGCTGGTTTTAACTCTGATGCGCGACTGGGCAAAAGGGTTAAGGCCTCGCTTTTAGTTTTGCAGTGATTTCGAAAATAGTTTTTAAACGCAAATGAATACATATATCAAAAACGTTTGTATCGGAATTTTTCTGTTGCAATACACAGAACAGATTTTTTAGATTTTTGCCCCTGAAATATCACATATTATGTGGTCAAAATAAGCCAAAATTAATCAAAATGTTTTTCTACTAGCAAACTGTACACTGTTTAAAAAATACTCTCTCAGAAATGTGTATCATATGGCTGCAAACAGTTTTAAATTTTTTCAAAGCATTTGGTTTAAAAAATACAGTATTTGAGTTATATGCAACTGTTTGAAATTAACGAAAGACCATGGCCATGGCCTTAAAATGCGGCGGTTCATCACTGCTTTCCACGGGGTGGGGATGAATAAACAACACAGCACCCTGTTCTAAACCCAGCGAGGTAAGTGTAAATTTTTCACCCCAATAAGGAATCGAACCCGAGACACTTGGTCCACCGGCCAGGAGGAGTGAATAAAAACCGCTTTTTTTTCAGACGGGTGTTTCTCGAGATATATATATATGTGTGTGTATATATATATTTATTTATTTATTTATTTATTTATTTATTTATTTATTTATATATATTTATATACCGGATTCGTTTGAAAATTATGTCTTCACTTACACTGAACTTTGCTACCGAGACGGGTTCAATGAAATGATAGGATCACTGCTTAGTGTCCACAGTAAAAAAAAAACGTTACGGAATGAATACTGCGTGCGCATTTATGAATTTGCGCTTAGAGGAAATATCTCAATATCTTTGCCCACCAGCGGTTGCTCATCGTGCCTCTTCGATTTTCGCCTCACACACATAAACACACCCTTAACCGTGCGGCCGTCTTAAGGTTGTACAAGTGGAATAAAACAATAATTTTATATTCATGAAACAGTGTTAGTTTGTTGTAAGTACTGTTTCCTCTTCCGAAACAATTTTAGCGCTAATGGTTTTCTCATAACAGTGCGTCAATGTTAAAATTTGTATGTTTTGCTGCCATGTGTACACTGAAAACAAACTGGCTTATCAAAATTAAATAAATCACAGTGAAATAAAATGCCATATACTAACCTAACGTAATATTTTGAATATTTAAAAAAATCGCAAAATAACACAAAATAGTTGCAAACTCAGCAGTGTTTTAAATTACAAAATTTGTTCACTGTGAGTTTTTCTAATATTAGGTTACGTTAGTCCATGGCATGTTAATTCACTGTGAATTATTTCTTTTAAGTAAGTCAAATGGTTTTCACTACTTGCATGGTAGCGTAACATGTAAATTAGAAAACTATGCGAGCTAAAATTGTTTCGTAAGATGAAACTGTACTCAGATGCGTCGTACACAAAACTAATACAATTTCGTAAAAATTTTAAAATGTGATATTAAACACACTTGAACAACCTTAAGAGATGGTTCACCTCAGTTTTCAACGTCTTTTATTATTTATATATTTGTACAGGATATTTTTTCTTATTTTAGACATAAATTGTGACTAAATCTTCCTCTTAGGAAGTATCTCGTATAGTTTTTGCGTAATGAGTCGTAAACGTCCAAATTTGCACTTTACGGTTTTATGCACGGCACTAAAACCAACTGACATACCTAACCGAAAATATTCACAGAGTATAAAAATGTTGTAAGCTGTGATTTGACACATGTAAAACAAAACAAAAATATATTTGTAGATTTCATTTTTTTTTTAATTGTTGAAATTTTTTAATTTTTTTTTAATTCAGCATTTTTATTAAATATAAATCTATTTTATTTTGTTTGTATTATATGTGTCAAATGATAGCCTACAACATTGTTATACGTTGTGATTTTTTTTTCGGTTTGGTATGTCAGTTGGTTTAAGTGGCGTGCATAAAACAATAAAGTGCAAATTTTGACGTTTACGACTCATTACGCAAAAACTATAATACATACAAAAATTCATAAGAAGATTTAGTCACAATTTATGTCTAAAATAAGAACAAAAATACCTGGTACAAATATAAAAATAATAAAAGACGTTGAAAACTGAGATGAACAGCGCACTTAAGGAATCCCTTCGTCTCGTACTCGTTTGTCGTGAGTATCGCTATCTGGAGATGGTTCACGTGAGATAGCAGCAACACGCGCAGTCGTAATTACAGCGACACTTACAGACATTGCTTCAGGCAGTTTGGTCGCACATTCTGCCATGGCTTGCTGCCGAGTAATTGCTCGGAGCACTTTGTAAGTAGTTGTACGACACTCGTCCGTTCTCTTCGTGGCATTACACTTCTACACAGTGCAGAATTGTGGAACATGTGCAGAGTGTCATGTCACGAATAATCAAACACGCAAAGTGAGAGTGTAACAGACGAGTAAATTCACGGCTGTAGCTGATGCACGTTTTAGTTGTGTTGTAGAGAATGAAGTGTATGACTAAATATAGAGTCCCCGACCCCTAATTTTTCAAGAAAAGAAGGGACAATACTTGCAAACACATCTCCCTCCCTTAAACATTAAGTTTCGTTGACTACATTGAATAATTAGTTGTAAACTGTCTCTGAAATATTGGAAAATAAACATATTAAGGGCGTCCAATTGGGGGAAATCACAATTTTATATTTGTATGAAATAGTGTTAGTTTTGTAGACGTTATATTAGAGTACGTTTTCCTCATAAGAAAAAAAATTGACTCAACCAGTTTTCCCGTAATGGCTTTTTAAAGTCGAAATTTGCACGTTTTTAGTCCTTATGATATGCAAAAACCAATTAATATAAATAAATTTAAAAATTCACACTTAAACTACATGACACGTGCAACTGCTTGACAAGTCCATAGCAAAATGTTTTCGTGTTTAAAAAATTCAATTAAAAAAGCAAAAAAAAAAAAATCTAAATTTCAGAATTCTTTTTATATACAAAAATATTTTTTAATGATTTTTTAAACATGTCAAGCAGTAGTCCTAGACATGTAGATACAGTGTGAATTTTTCAATTTATTTATGTTTGTTGGTTTTTGCGACTTATAAGAACTAAAAACGTGCAAATTTTGACTTTGAAATGCCATTATGGGAAAACTGATTGGGCTAATTTTTTTTTTGTGACAGGAAAATTTACTCCCTAGTAACGTCTATAAAACTACTCCTATTTTATACAAACATAAAATTACTATTTTCCCTCACTTGAACATCCTTAATGTGCGATTTATAGCTATATTTTGGCTGATTGTAGCTTGAGAACATTGTTGCATGGTGACGTTCATTCTTTGAATTAAACATAGGGACTAAGGCAACTAACAAATTACACACGCTTGCACACTGGATCGACGCAACTTGTAACGTGATTTGTCATTCCACACGGGGCCGCAGCGGTCAGTGGTAAGACCACTGGCCTATCGTAGCTTCGATCCTGGTATGAATACCCTCAAGGATCACCCTCGACTTTCTCATGTGTATTTTTTTACATGTGCAATAAATAATTATTGTTTCGCGCTTATTTCTTCGGTATCTTGAACTATATGCCATCGCTTGTTGAAACGTTTTCCTCGTCTTTTTCGGTTTTTTTTCCTCCGGTTGTATACCGACCATATTCCAATTTTGTGATAATTTATATGTTTGTTGACTATGGCAATTGCTGGCTTCTTTGGTTTGTTTCTTTGGTATTTTGTTGCTCATTTTTACGAGCTTAGTCTTTATAATGTTACTGAAGGTTTTCTGAGATTCAACAACTTTCGCTAGCAATTACGTAAGGCCTATACAACGAAACCATTCAATTGGTTTTACTGGAGTGACAGGTTTGTATTTCTCAAGCTGAAATGATGTCCTTCCCACCCTACTCTCGTGACTTAAAGAGTCTGTTGTAGAAAATAAAAGATAAAAACACCAATTCATATGTACACGTTTTTCCAAAGCGGATATGGAAAAACAACATTGCTAACATTATGAGCATGGTCGGATTAACGTAAGTGACAAACAGGGAAAATGAAAGGGGACACACTCGGGTGCTTGTTGAATTCCGCCTCGTCTTATTTAAATTGAGAAAAAAAAGGCAAAAAAAATTGTTTGGGAAGGGGGTGCTAACGAGTGTTTGCCTACGGGTGAATTTCATCATCTTAAGATGTCCCTGAATGAGTAAACATCCCCCAGAATGATGCGTCTGTTAAGCGTAATCTGTTACGCAGCAATTAAATGAGTTATATTTCGGCGTCAGAGATTGCCCTGCAGAATTACGCTACTCGAGAAGAATGTATGCTCAGAATGTTAGCAAAAACTATTGTTAAGGGATGTTGTTGTTTTTTATTTGATTGGCGAAACCTACAGATTTAAAATTATTCTCTTAGCGCTGAATCATGTATAATGCTCTCTTAAATAACCGCCTTTGTTTTTGCGTTCGGCGCGGGAAGAGCCGGTCGAAGTGACGCGACTGGACGCGTCGCCCTCGGGCGAGGACTCTCTCGTCTGTGGCGAGCCAGCCTCGGGACTGCCGTTATTAATTAGCTACTTAAAGGGGGGTTGCTTTGATGCAGGTGTGAGATAGACAGCGCTACGATGACGCCCTCTGCAGGACATGTTGCAGCGTCTTTCTTTCTTCCTGCGCCTCCAGCCATAGGCTTACTAAGGAGGGGAGAAGGGAGGATGTCACCCTCAGCACTCAACATATCGGTATTGCTCCAGAAATTGTATAACTTTAAAATTTCTAGTTGCGATTACAGTATATTATTATTATTATTATTATTATTCTTTTATTTTAATTTTTACGGCAGTTTTTAATTAAATACCAATTCGTTTTTATATATTTTATGTATTGTAATTATCATCCCTAACTACACGATCAGACATAGAAATATTCTCAGAAGAAGAATATTATATATATATATATATATATATATATATATATATATATATATATATATATATTCTATCCCTCGCCCTCCTTGTCCAACATTGCTCATTCTTTCTCCCTGCCACAGTTCAGACTCCTGGATCCACCGTGCAACGGTACGTCAAGTAACAAAACGGTTTCTCTTGAGATAAAAGCCCGAAACATTGTAGAGAAAGTGTCTATCACAGAGTTCATTTTTATGATGCGTAAAATGTAGGCATTCTTTGTTGTTTTTTTCTTATATTATATTCGTAGATAGTAAGTTCTGAACTATTTATCTCTTTAATATTAAATGTTATTCACTTTGGATATTCGTTTGTTACAGCTTATTTACATATAATATTTTTTATTTTGTATTTTTCGCGTAAGAATTTTAAAATAATATACATGTATGTGTGTATATATACACACACGGCGTATTCTTCCGTTTAATTGTAATATTTTGTGCCTTTAAACAACTCTAAGTTTGTAGGCATACCACCAGTTTTGTTTACGTCGTTGGGCATTGTATTATCGAACTGACTATTACCGAAGTTCTTTGTTGCATCCATTAACTGATCCTGAGATTTAATTGTGAAGTGAAAAGAATTTTTTCAGTACTTCACATCTAGGGCTGTACACCAGATGTAATTTTCCGACTTTGATGCGCGGAGACAGTGACGTGATAAAAGTTCTGCAATTAACTCGATGGTAACAGCATCGCTTATATTCGCGGCGCGCCAAACTGACGTGCAGTGTTTTAGTTTTTTTTTTTTCCTGTGGAACTTAATGCGACGACCTACAACTTTATTTGTGGAAAGTTTGTGGTAAAGTCCAACACATGCTTCCAACGTTGTGTAATTTTACTAATCTAGGTGGTATTTTTTTTTCAGTTACAGTTGACTAAAAAAAGCCCATTTTAGCCACTTTATGAGCCCTAATGCAATACATGTTGCATTTTTTTAAATCATAGAAGCTTAGTTTTAACCGTGTATTCTTTTCGGTAATAAACATATTGTGAATAAGTTTAGCTGTTTCGTGTGTAACAGAATAGGCGCGGCACGCTACAACATCGTTCATGCGTCAGGTTCATAAGCCTTTCAAGAGCTGGTGAGGGATGACATGATGTGAGTATGGACCAGCGAAATGGAAGATCTCCGAGAAAACCCGCCGACAAGCAGCCTCGTACAATACGACTCTCACATATGCGAAAATACCTGTTTGCCTTGGTGAGATGCAAGTGGTCTAGCCACTGCGCCAACTGCGCTTCCCTTTAAGTGTGAAAATGCCAGTATATTTGCTTCTATAGTGATCAAGTACCATTCATTGCGAAGCTCTACATGTTTTCTTGTTGGAAATGTGACGTCACCCTAAATCCAATGAACCCAAACACGAAGGGTTATGTTGTGCAGTTAATATTCCGCTATACACCTGATGTACAAATTATTTCCTTTAAAGCCGTAATATTTGTTTTAGAGTATAAATTTTAAAAAAATGTTGTTTGCAGAACCAGTTTAGTGCGTGTGTTCATTCACATATTGCACTAAATTTGTTTTATGCGTTAAATGCAATTTGTAAACATTGACAGAAAAAATAGATACTAATTTTTTGTCACTGTTTACTAACTGCATTTACCAAGTAATGCAAATTTAGGGCAGAAATGTTAAAGAACACACACATTAAACAAACAGTTTTGGTTTATACTCTAAAACAAAAATTAAGGCTTTAAAACAAATAATTCGTACATCAGGGATATAGTGGAATCTTAAGGAGTTCCTATGGCCACCTTCCAGGTCCATCTGAAGTGCTCCACTGTACTATATTATGCATTGTCACATAAGTTACATAGGTATGCCAAATTTCAGGTGAATAATATGCCAGCAAGGGTTTGGAAAAGGGATTACCAGTTTTTAACCGGAAAGACAGCACACGATCGAAGCAAGTTAAATAAAAGCTTGTATAAATACATACTAATGATCAGTGAATATGTAACTATTCACTTTTGGATTGTCTAGTCTCTTAATAGGAATCGGTGAATAATTACTGATTATAAATGAGTTTTACAGTAAAATATATAATTTATTGAAACTGCTCCTTTTGAAATCAGTGAAAAGTCTCTGGTGATCGGTGTATATTCTCTTATTACTATTTAGAGCGTTGTTACCGTAGGAATCGTTAATATGTCATCCGGCTTTAATGCCACATTTCTCAGTTATGTATAAGACGGCCTCCATAGCATAGTCGGTTAGGTGCCGGTCTACGGTACGCAAGGTCCTGGGTTCGAATCCCGGCTTGGGCATGGACGTTGTCTGTCCCTTTATCTCACTTCACCTTCGTCGGCTCTTAAGGGCGCCGCCGACCCGCGCGTGAAAGGCTCAAAAACGACGGAGCAGTAAGGTCGACCTTGAAGCGCGCATCAAATGCCGCGTCGCCTCAACGAGCCAAGCGCTGAACTAGCGTGCAAGCTTTCCGCCGAACGGTTTTTACTATGCGACATTAAGCGGTGACCATATAATTTTATTGGTGGAAAGTCTGCAACTAAGTTCAGTGCAGGTCGCAATCTGAGTTTCGAATACATCAGGTTAGTACATTTTCAAGTACGGCAGTCTGAAAAGGCCGTTTTTAGTCATGTTGGAGGGCTTAGAAACAGTGTTTTTAATGAGCGTGGCATCTTGACGATGAGGCTCGACCTTGTCTGAAGTTTGTTTCCTTTTCGTACGTTGGCACAATGGGCACACGTGGAATAGTTTAGTAGAAGTAAACCTGTTTACGATCACGCTGCAACGCATTGGAAGAGTGAGGTAGGCGGCCGCCTTAAGACCTCGTTGTTAAAGGTTCCGTAAAACCCTCTTACTTCAGTTATATAATTGAGGAGCGTTTGTGGGAAACGATACAAGTGCCAGTAAATCACATTTTGAGGTTTTCCATTGAAAAAATTATATGTCCTATTGCTAATACCGTAAGAAGTGATAAAAGTGCCAATAATACAAACGTCCGTGGAATGCAATTGTTAAAACTCCGTAACTGTTGACGAGGAGAATGATACAAATGCCTTCAGAAGTAACTTTACTAAATTTGTTCTGTAACATTTATTTTCACACATACAATCGTGTAAATGAATGTAACACAGCATTGTAATTATAAAATTATTTAAGGCAGTTTTTTTTTTTTTTTTAATTTTAATTTTCTGAAAAACTTACTATTTGATACTTATATAGTTTCCCACAAACACGCCACAATTATGCGGAACTCTTACTTCTATCACAATATGAGAGTTAACTCGCAAAAAAAAAAGTTAACCCCGCAACATCCGGGTATCTTCTGGTATAGCAACTCAAGCAACAGGAACGAGCATGAATAATGCCTGGGAAAGCTATACGTCATCAGCAATACTTCGTCGAGTAGCGAACTTGAACATAGTTGATGGAAGGTCCATTCCCCACGCCCCCAGCTCTACTTCCTAGTTACGTCGACGGGGAATATTGTAGGAGATGCCAGTTGAGATGAGCCTCGTCATGCAGGCGTGCATGCTCCAGGCGTTCCGTTGCCCCGCGGCCTTTTTCCCAGCGAATCGCTCGTTAGCAGGGGCTCTCGGTCGTGTATTCGAGATGTTCCCCTGGTCGGACAAAGAGAGCCTCCGCTCATCAAGCACTCCGGGTAGGTATACTCTGTTGGTCATAACTTCAGTAAAATCTGACAGCTACATAAGTGTAGTAATCTTCATATGTTGTAATATATGCAAAAATGCAAGACCTGATATGTCCATTTCATCATTTGCATTGTAAATTTTGTTTACATTGTGCCACATATCAGAATTTACTAACAGTTATTGCCCATAAGTAAATGTCAAACTTTACTGAAGCTAAGCGGAACAGAGTATAACATTATTTCTGGCTCGGGCTCGTGAACAGCTGCCGAGTTTCCCCTGAATCACCTTCGCCGGCACGAGAAATGATGCAGAATTCTTCCTCTTCAGCACCTGATTTATTAACGATTGACTGGAGGTGGTGCACGATCTAAAATAAGTCGTGTATGAAACTGGAAATAAAAGTAGCCGTTCAAATTCTGTTCCTGCTTCACACAATTAAGTGTTAAGGCGAAGCAGTTAGATACCACTCACCATTCACGGTAAAGTGAGAACTTTGGGAGTACTGAAATGTATACACAATGTATTAGTTACATACAAATATTTATAGCAAAGATTAAGAACAGAATATATGTTTAAAACTATTGAAGAAAATATAATATTTAAGTTTTTAACACGTTTTCATTACGAGTGCGTGGTAGATAAATAAACGCTGAAAACATCAATTGATTTCTACGCTTTTTTCAAAGCCAATATGGATAAATTACTCAATGACAATCCTATATAATGGTATTTACCAACTTTATGAGTGAATATTTATCCAGAATTACTAATTCGTTACGTGTGATCTCTTGCGCCGCAGTTAAATGCAAGAGGTTTCGGCATCAGAGATTGTGCCTCAGAAGTTCGTAACACTGGAAAAATTTCGTTTAAAACGTCGGCTTAAACTACTGTCCAGGATTTATATTGTTTACTTTTCGCAAATTAGCTTCAAGAAACCTACAGTTATAGATTAATGCTTTTAGCGTTGAATTATGTACCCGCGTGTGAGAGGCTCAAAAGCGACGGAGCAGTAAGGTCGACCTTGAAGCGCGCATCAAGTGCCGCGTCGTCTCAACGAGCCAAGTGCTGAGCTAGCGTGCAAGGTTCCCGCCGAACAGGACCATGTCATTTTATTGGGGGAAAGTCTGCAACTAAGTTCAGTGCAGGTCGCAACCTGAATTTCACAAACATCCGGTTAGTACATTTTTAAGTACGGAAGTCTGAAAAGGCCGTTTTTAGCCATGTTGGAGGGCGTAGAAACACTGATTATAATGAGCGTGGCGTCTTAACAATCAGGTTCGGACCTTGTCTGAAGTTTGTTTTCTTTTCGTACGTTGGCACAATGGGGAACCGTGGAATATTTTCGATGAATAACCTGTTTACAAACACGCTGCAACGCATATGAAACGTGGGGTAGGCGGCCGCCTTAACTAGCTTTCTTGTCTGTTTGTATATTCGATAACAATGATGTTTTTGGTAATAATAAACTTTTTTGTAACAATGAACTGCTACTTTATTGTCTGTCTATTTGTATATCCGGTACAAATATTGCAATCTATTTTAAACTAACTTCCTTATGAGAAACTTTAAACATAACTCATAAAAGAATGGCAATTCAATATGAGAGGGAATATATTATGAAAAAAAAAAAAAAAAAATTAAAAAAAAAAAAGAATATTCCACGTTTTTAAAACATGAATGAAAAATTTCACACACATAAGACCAAAGAACATAAAATATTATTAAATTTGTTTACTTACTACACCACGATTTTTTTTTTAAACGGACTAAAGAGTATAAAATTATTTCTCCTATGAAAACACTTCAACTTCAGAGACAAAGGAACAATGAATCCGAACTACTCAATCTGTTATAGGGTTTTACGCCAACTCCGTACCGTCAATAAATAACAAACATAGTGCAAGAAAATAAACAACTTACTAACTTCCCCTGTTCTATGTACGTCAGCGCCGTATTAGATTTAGGTTTAGAAAAGGATCATCTACTGTAAATGCAGCGTACCACCGTACAACAAAAATATTAAAAATAATAAATAACAAAGAATATGCCCTAGGAATCTTTTGTGACTTGTCTAAGGCATTCGATTGTGTTAACCATGAAATATTAACTAAAAAACTACAAATACATAGTATAAATAATAAGTTAATTTTACTGATCAAATTCTACCTATCTGAACGTAAACAGAAAGTATTGATAAATGATCCTCTGGCAGGTGTAGAAGTAGTATCAAGTTCTGGTAACATCAAACATGGGGTACCACAGGGTTCTATATTGGGTCCATTGCTTTTCTTAACACACATAAATGACATACCAGCATATCTGGGGAAAGATGCTACAACAGTTTTGTTCGCAGATGATACAAGTATTCTTATTAATGCAAAAACACAGAACTTGAAACAAACTCAAATAATACATTCAGTAAATTAATAGATTGGTACAGATTAAATAAACTAGTTCTTAATTATGATAAAACTAATTTTATTAGCTTCATTACAAATAATAAAGAAACTCCAGATTTTCAAATCAGTTATTTAAACAATAATATTCAACAGGTTACAAATTTAAGTTTTTAGGTTTAGAAATTGACCATAAAATGAATTTAAAAAATCACATTCATGTTACTTGCAAAAAACTTGGTGCTGCCTGTTACTCATTAAGGTGCCTTTCTCAGTTTGTTTCTAAAGATACATTGAAATCAGTTTACTATGCTTATTTTCATTCCATTTTGACATACGGTATATTATTTTGGGGAGACGCAACTGAATCAAAGAAAGTATTTATTCTCCAAAAGAAAGCGTTAAGAATTATATGCAA
>PNEQ01041044.1:0-38655 GCA_003012365.1 Medauroidea extradentata
CAATAGGTCAGCACCATCTGCAGTATATGAAGGTAACACAAGATCGAGTGGACCAGCAAGGGGTGTTGGTGGATGTCATGATGCAGAGCTCGAGCCAGAGTGGACAGGGTGTGCGGCAACTGAGGCTGGAGACAGTGAACTAGAGCTAGAGCCAGGGTGGAGAGGTTGGGCTGAGACAGAACACGAACAAGCTAGTGCATCAGCAACAGATGTAGCAAGCAACTTACGCAGATCAAGTAGAAAAGTGGTAACTCCCACCTGGCTGTGTAATTATGTAACATAAAAAAAAAAAAATGTAATTAGTTTGGTTTGTCTAGTTGTCAGGGGTAGTGGAAAATGGTAAATTTAAATTCTCTGTGGTAAAGTACGATTAAACATTTGTATTGTATATATGTCAGTTAAAACCTTGGTACATACTTAATAAGTGAGAGAGAAGGATGTACATTATAACAATATACTTTATAGCATGGAGTGTGACAATTCTGTAGTTGTAGCCTGGAGTCTGTTATGTTATAGTGTTTAAGAATTTTGTGTTTAGTGGTATTGTTTTTCAAGAGTTTGAGTAGCGGGAAAAGGTAAATGGTAACAGGTCTGTGTTCAGTAATAATAGTTAAGAATATTGTAAACAATTATGTCATGTAATAATGTTTTAAAAAATGTGTAAGTTATTGTTACTTATAGGCTTGATAAAAACAATAAAAAGAGAGAGATGTTGTGTCCTTGGACACGAGTGTGTGGCTGAAGTCAGTCGAGACTGGATGAGCGAGCCAGACGGTCGTGCCTCGGGAGACACTATGGCAGCAATGTAAAGATACCTCTTTTATTAGAACACAACAACTTTACCCAAATGGAGAGCCATAAACAATACATTTGTGTCTGTAACCCGGTAACAAATGACAATTCAATGCCAGCTGGTTAGTGCCATTTTTGCAAAACAGCCTACATAAATAAATTTAATTGCCCAATGACTAACTATGGGAAAAGTTTATCCAGTAAAATCTAGACAAATTACCTAAGTACACTACCAAAACCCAAACTTTACTTACATATTATCACAAATTACAAAGACCCATTCCAGCCCAGGAATATCAAATAGTGTCTTCAAAAAAAGCTGATTCCATATGTACATTCTGTATTAAAATGTAACAATACTGTATTTATTTGTAATTCCCATTTAGTATCCTGTATCAATTACAGTTTAATGCAACAAGTATAGACACATAATACTTTTTAAGTTAAAGTTGGCCTGCCATTTTTGCTGCAAGAATGAGGATTACAGTAATTAAATTGTTTACTAAGTATAACAGAAAAGATTAAAAACCAAATACATAACAAATAACCTTTAACTGAAACACACCTTAAAAGTATAGATTGAGTATTACAGGAAAATGAAGCCAGTAACTGTGTGACATACTATACATAAATAATTTAACATTATTCCGAAAATCCAAACCACTTTATCACAAAGTTTACACAATAATTTTTAAAATACAAAACTTACCGCAAAATCACAGAATAAAATGGTTCCTCCTTTTCTGACAATTTCCAGATTAATACAAGGCAAATTTACGGACATTTCAGTATAGCTAAGGGAAAAGAAAAATAAATGATGTAATGAGGTCATATTTTTTAATTAAATTAAACAGATTAAGTAATTTAAAAGTTTCAAAACAGAACAATGAAAACCACATTACACAGATATACTTGTACACATCACGCATGCGTGCATACACTGACACACACACACACACACATACACACACACACACACACACACACACACACACACACACACACACACACACAAAGAATTTTAATACAGTTGAATTAATTTTATGTACGGTATTACGCTGATTAAAATATTTGCATACTATAATTTCCATGTACACCTTAATAAAACAAAAAATTATTACACACATCATAATACAGAAACAATTACTGGCAGTGCAAAAGGTGACTTTTCTATAATTTTACTACACAAAGTCTGCATTGCATTTCGGCAGTCCATACAGAACTCCAACACATCTTTATCAGAAACACCACGAGCACTATTCAGAGCAACTTTTGTTGCAAATCCCAAATTACACATTTAGCTACAAGAAGAATTTATTTCTTTTGCAAGTCAATTTTTGTGATGTTCTGAACAGAAGCGGAGTGCTTCTGGTTTCACAAACCAAACCAATGTGTGTCAAATAACCAACAGCAATCATTCATGTCGGAATAAATAAAACAATGCTCATAAGTACTCCACAACATCCCGACCTGCTGCTTTAATGCCGGCTTTGAAGCTATTGTGTAAAGTATGTAACCCACAACTTCCAATGTTCAAAATGACTGGGCGGCCTGGGTCTTCGCTAAAAATTACTTCAAATCTTGGATGAACCTTTTGTTTACAATGGGGCCATGAAGAGATACAGTCAAACCTCTTTAATACAAACTTGAAGGGACTGAAATTTGTGCAGTTTGTAATAATGAGGTTTGCATTAACAAGTGTTAACAAAACACATAAAATTCTGTAAATAGCTTTTCAACGTGTTTATTCCCAAAATAAAAATATTATCATCACCCCAATAGCGGCTTTCAACCAGTGAACTTGGTATTACATTGATTTATGTGTAAAAAAAAACTTTTATGGAACATTAAAGTTAACATTCAATATCTCATCTCACACCAAGGGGAAAGAAAACCACTTCGAATTAATGAGGACTTTGTATTAACAGGGTTCGTATTAACGAGGTTCCACTGTACTTGTAATAATTTACTTAGGTCCAGTTGATCTAGACCATTTAGGAATCCATTTAACAAATCTACAGCAGCTTTATTCGGAAATAAGGAACGTGAAAATTATCACGCAACCTATTCCACGCAACAGATCGACTGCATAGTCATAATTTTCATAACTACATTTTCCTTCCGTTTCCTTTTGGTCAGCTTCGAAGATTACAAATTACCAAACGCACATCGTAAAATCGCTGTCACACTAAACGCAGACTTATATTAGTCACGAACAATTGTGTCAACAGGCTACTGTTTTTATTACGTTTTCTAATTATCACGAAATGTACATTAAGACCAACTATTAAAACATACCTTTTTATGGTACGTAATATACCATATACCTGCAAATGATTGAAGCAATTGCATATGATGCCTACCATAATGCACAAGCGATGCTCACTCATCTGTACACTCTTTTCCAGCCAATACACAAAACGATAGGGAGAACCACATTTTCTATAAAAAAAATCCCAAAATCAAAAACTTTTCGAAACTAATATATTTTCAAGTTCGACTTGAACAACTGTTATTCACCTATTTACCACCGCTTACTGTAAAATATTTAAGCAACATGCTTTGCGCCAGAGCTAGCCATTTCTTATGGCATGGCGTAGACTACGCGCCGATGAAGACATGATGAATCTGCCATCTTCGATAGTGTTCGGAACACCTTGTTACGGCGCACAAAGTTATTATGCAACCGTGGCATGTGTAACTGTCCATCAGTTTTTGAACAGCATTTCATATCACGTGATTTATAAATATAATTATAAAGCTATAAATAATCACATATCTTCTTAATAAGTGTAACGAAATTGAAACATCAGAATCAGGTACTTTTAAAAATTTCCCTGACAGCCAATTAATTCCCTGATGTTTCCCTGACTTATTCCGTGACATGGAAAATTCCCTGACAATTCCCTGATTTTCCTGTTTTCCAGACAGGTGGACATCCTGTACTCATCTTATGAAAGTGCAAAAATTTTTGGTAGCTTAAAAATCATTTGAAAGCTAAGCTGTAAGCTGTGGAGTTGTATGATATTTCAAGGAATTGCGTTTTTCGTCATAAATGAAAACAAGTGCCCCGTTTTTAAAATAAAATTTACGGTACAAAATTCTGATAAGCATAATTCATAACAAAGGACACATCCTCGCAGCGAAGCGGCGATTGATGCAGCTGGAGCGCGTGCCTAGATCATTTGTCTCACCAGCCCACAACTCTCGGGCGGAGAAAACGAGAATCTAGATCCGCATGCTTACATCCTTTGTCTCGCAAGCACAAAACTCTCAGGCGGAGAAAACGAGGATCTAGGTATCGCGTGCCTAGATCATTTGTTTCGCCGGCACAAAACTCTCGGATGGAGAAAACGAGGATCTAGGTACCGTACCACACATCCATGTGTCTACTGTCTAGTGCTAGGCTGGCAGGTGACAACAGCTCACAGGAATGCAATGACCTTACAAGCAGCTGTTGTAGCCCAGCGTTGCCATATAGCGCGCGGCATGCCTCAGTCTGGCATTGCCAAGTCACACACAACTGCTGGCAACTGATGATGTCGTCGGCACCGCAGTGCATTTCCTTGGCTCTTGGGCGCCCGGAGGGCAGTAGTAGCCAATGTTATTTGTATGTGTGTCTACTACGACGTTTATATGACAGTAATAAATGCATTGAAAATATTTAAAATAAATTTTTATGTTTCTGGCAAAAGAAAAAAATATTTTTCTGTCGGGATATTTCAAAATTAGTAATTTACTTGTTTTTTCAAGATTTTGTACCTTCAAAACTATTACTCGTCTTATGTGCAGGGTCGTCCTACATGCTGGCAAATACGGTACAATACAAATTATATCAATTTTTCTTCTAAGTATATGTGTACAGAGTTGGATGAAATTCTGAAAAATCATTACATATCTTGTGTGATATAAAAATATTTCAGTTGTCACTATGTAAATGATAAACACATAAAAGTCAAATTAATTTAAGTATTATATGAGAAAAATGGTGCCTTAGATATTTCCTATAGTCATAATATGATCATATGGCCAGCAATCATAAAATACGAAGGCATGACCAAAAATGTGAAAGCCAAGTCGCATGGTTATGTACTATATAATCTATTCCAAGTATATTGTATAGCCTCAGATGTCATATTATGCTAAAAATATAAAAGTGGCCACCGTTTTGAAAATATAAACACAGGATGAATGAAATACACAAAAGTACAACCAGCTTAGTATGTACAATGTGCATGCTAAGTTTAATGAAAATCAGAAAAATATTTCCTCACATATGTCATTCTATGCAAAAATGTATAAAAATGGCCGTCAATAAGAAACTATTAACACAAAATGAACGAGATACACAAAAGTCAAGTCAGCTCTGCATGCAGATTGTGTGTACCAAGTTTGATAAAATTCTAAAAATTATACCCTAATATATATCATATTATGCTAAAAAATATAAACATAGCTGCCATTTTGAAAACATTAGCATAAAATAATCAAAATACACAAAAGTAAAATCAGCTTAGTAGGTATATGGTATACGTGTACTAAGTTCAATGAAATTTGGAAAAATACTATCTCGCATATTGTACTGTGCTAAAAATATAAAAATGGCTGCCAATACGAAAATATGGTCACAAAATGAATGAAATACACAAAAATCAAGACAGTTTTGTATACAGTGCATGTGTACCAAGTTTGAAGAAATTCTGAAAAATACTTCCTCAGATATATCACATTATGCTAAAGATATAAACTTGGCCACCATTTTGAAAAAATGAACAAAGTAAAATCAAAATGCACAAAAGTAAAGTTAGTTTAGAATGTGGTATATGTATACAGAGTTTGATAACATCTGACAAAATACTTCCTCAGATATGACGTGTTACGATAAAGATACAAAATTTGTTGCCATTTTGAAACTATGCATACATGAACTAAATACATAAACTTCAGTTCATCTTACAAGGTTATTTCTGTGTTCTGAGCATGATGAAATTCTAAAATACGGTTCCTTAGATATCTAGCTTGATGGAAAAATATTAAGATATGAAATGGACACACACAAAATGAACAAAATTTCAGTCACATGTACAAAGTTTGATGGAATTTGGTCCACTGGTTCAACATTTTTAAGGGAGAGGGGGGGCACACACGCACACACATACATGTATACACACAGACAAAAAGGTGTTCTCATAAGCTTACTTTTTCCTTCGGAAAGCAGGCTAATAAGAGCATGTTTCACACACACTAATGAAACAACTTCCTTTCACATTAATTTCTCAGAAAAGTTAAACAGCAGGTACAGAAAATAATACGAAAGTACAAATTATTGAATTAACAATTTCTATTCATCAAGATGATGAAAAATTAAAGTTGGTCCTTCTGCATACATATTTTGTTTTTCTAAATGTAATATTTTTGTGAGCTATATGATAAGCGGAAATGTGTTAACAATGAAACTAATTTAGTTTCTTGACTTATTTATTTTCTAAAGTTCTTTAAAAACTGAATTCAAGAATAATGCTATAACTAATACAGAAATACCTTTGGTTTAGTATAAGCTCGTGGGGTTTACGTAGCACCTGGGCCCAGAAGTCTTGGTTCTGATAGTTAAGCAGTGTCAGTAAGTAACACCACTGAAAAGCAAGTAGTGGACATCTAGTGGCCAGTTTCAGAAACAGATCATTGATTTCATTCATGGGTGCAGAATTCTCATCATATTTTTTGGCATCCACCATTTGCATCATAGCTTTCGCAACACGACAGTAACTACCTGAAATTTTCGAAAATCATCATCCAAATTATATATTTAACTGTTAGAAAACTATTACAAAACCATTACTTCCACTGTTATAATATCAGGGTTCCCACAGAAATAAGAAAATTAATTCTTCTGAGTTTCTCTAACCACTTAATACAAATTTTCCTGGCCATAATCAATATGATTATGCAATGTACCAACTTATTTAATGTACTTTTAATTTTCAGTGTTAATCATCCACATAGCTTGTCCACCACTTCTGTTAAGCAGATAAATTTTTTTCTTCTTGAACATAAATACATAAATACAAATGTTGGTATAACCACATCAAAAATTTACATTAGTGAATGAGAATTCATATGAAAAACAATACTATTAACAATAGTGATAATATAAAATTTACATCCACACATTATTGGTAATGAATTATGCAACTTACAACAGAAAAACCTTATCTAACTAAAAAGGAATATACTTTAGAATTACAACCTTGTTATAACACTCCAACTTACAAACAAAGAAACTGTGGGAAACAGCAGCTAGGCAACTAATTACTAAAACATGTAGACAGAGATGCACAAGTACTTACAGAAACGGTACTTGTAAGTGGGAGAACACAAAACGCAGATGGAAAACACATTTTTCTTGCAGTTGTGATGTTTCACTGACCAGACCAGCCGATCGCGAACGCATGCGTTTAAAATGTTGTCTTCTACCTGCCGCCAAAATTATAGCGTATCTCCGAACCTTTCGGGAGGGCATACAAATTAAATTTTGGGTTTCATCTTTCTGTCTGCTGATACCCTCCATCAAGTCGTAATCCGTTGATAGAAAAGTCACCTCAACTAACTCTGGGCGAGCTCTCACTTTGTGAATTGCCTTTTTCCGTTAAATTGCGTCAAAAGAAAGGTTAAAATAAAAGAGAAAAAAATGCTGATGATATGACTTTTCTGCTTATTTTTTTATCCGTTTCTGACTAACCTCACTGCTATCCGGGCTTCAGTATTGTAGGCACCGCCTCTGCATCAGCTCGCTTGTTACGTCCCCGAATCAACAACAACACGCAGCAGCTGCAGACGACCCTTTAACTACGACTACTACTAACAGAGGGTGATAGGAGGTCGCAGAAAAGCAGCACCACCACAATATGAAACTCATCATAGTTAGTCGTAAACTTCATCCACCATTGCTCGATTGATGAGAAATAAAATAAGTGCAATGAAATGAAACATTAAATAAATGTGTTTATAAACTATCCTCATGCCTACAAAATTCATTCAAAATTATAAATTACACTTGTCACTAAATTGTAAAGTTAAATTTTTCCTTTTTCCCATTCAACGTGTTTACCTCAAAAAATTAAATTAGAAGCAAAATTAAATCTTAGTAATTTGATCTGATTGCGTTGTTTTCTACAATTATTGTTTTTTTTTTTTTTTTTTGCCACTCACCGAAACAAATTAGTCATCGCATGCTTTCTCGTTTTAGATCCATGTGCTTTTGATAATAAATCAAACTGATAGTCTTTCGTACAGTAAGAGTGCATGTTATCGAGGCTATTAAAATAAAATAATATTTTCATCACCATAGGTATTCATATATTACGAGTTTAATTAAGGAACACAAATTTAAATTTAAAACCATTCTATCGAGGCTACTAAAATTACAGAATGTTTTATCGCCATAGGTATTCTATATTACAAGTTTCATTAAAGATCAAAAATTAAAATTTAAAACCATTCTAACTAGTATTTCAATTATAAAAATACAATTTAGTTTTGGGAAACACGTGTCTATGATACGGTTCGTTATGACTTTGTTATTGTTGAGAACAGAGGAAGCTTTCGAAACGATGTGATGAAAATGCAATCTGTTGTCAAATTATACATTACATGTAGCCTATACTTTGTATCTATTTCACAAATCAGGTCTTCAGAAGGGTGAAATACTCAATTTGAGTTGGGATTGCATTTGGATTGTATTAAATTCTCTCCAGCTATCTACCTTCTAATATTCACTGTGATTTTCTACTAAATGCAGTTAGCGTATCGTTAGAAAAATAATACTTTGACATGTATGAATTCAAACAAACTAAAGATCGCTATCACACTAAGAAAATATGGATATGAAAGTTTTTAAAATTATCAGTAAAACTAATGTTTCTGATGTAATTAATGAATGAAAAGGACTTCTTAATGAAGGCTGTTAACCGAATTCTTCAATAAAGTTCTTTATTTGGATAAACTGTGTGCTATTGTGAGTCAAATTTGCATTTACATCAGTGTGTTACTAGCGCTGTTTTTTAATATTCCGTGTAATATCCATGGTCATACTATTTAAAAGTCAATTTCAAGAATAACTTTCATAAATAAGATTTAGTAAACACATTTAAGGATATTGGAATGTATGACTTGAAACCTGCTGTAGAATTAGACAAACTTATAATTTTTCTCCTTTATCATTAACGTAACGAATAAAGATACATGAAACTAACAACAAATATGTGTTTATTTACAAACTTATTTAAAATATTGAATTACTACTGAAATTGAAGTTATGTCATTAATTTTTAGTAAACACGGCTGTACCTACTTGAAACAAATCTATCTCTATGTTAGTTTTTATGTCATTTTCTAGAATTAAATGTAAATTATATGTTTGTTTATTTTAATATCCCACGACACAGGAACAAAACACGACAGTATAAATAATTGTATCCAACGAAACAGTATTTACATACTGTATTTCTATTTCACTAATGTAGCACAATTCATTTTACAGTCTCCTTGCCAGTTTTGTTTAGTCACGAACTACATAAGCTACAGCTATGTTTTTGTAATAAATCACGCTACTTGGAACTAACATTGTAACTACTTGAAATTATGGTTCACGTATTTTTTAGAACTCTTTCAGTCAACTTTGACAATGTTCGCATGATTTGTGTGATGTTTGACTAATATACCAACTTAAACGTGACATTAAATTAAATACATTGATTAATGAGTTTTATTTTAAATCTACTGTGCAACAAATGTTTTTTCTGCGAACGATCAAGTTCGTATTATGGCGAAAGAAGTATGTGTACTATTAATTTTTGAGATGTGTCTAGAATAGTTGTCATGTATATATAAAATATGTATGGACATACGTTCCGATAGGTTGCAAAATATTATAAATTAATAATTTATAAAAAAAAGGACTTATGGTGTTGTGCTAATGTATTGAAATAGAAAAAATATATTTTTAAAATGAAAACTACCATTATAACTGTAATTTAATATACTCCTCGAATATTGTAAGATAGAAAACAGGTAACATTAGATATAAAAGTATAATTAATGGGTCATGTGAATAAAAACTAGTACTATAAGCAAATACTAGGGATTTCGTAAGTAAATGCTACGTTGTGCGTGAATAAACACACTAGCACTTGCTAGGGGTAGTAAGTTCTAGAGATTTCCCGGACGAGTAGTAAATGCTTAAAGAATGGTGTGAATAAAACCTTTGAAGTAGATTTTTCTGTAGCATATGCTTCGATATTTTCAAGCCTGGTCTGGAGCATGCTAGACATTTTCCTAGCATTTACTACCTGACTGCTCAGTCCACAGTTTGTTGTTGATCATGGCTGAGTTTATGCCTATTCGTCAACGTAAAATGTATTCTGTTCGCTCTGGAATAAACGAACGTAATTGTAAAGAACTGTTAAGGTTTTACAGTGAGAGTGTTGATTTCCTTGCGGCACAGTTTCTTGAAGAAAGTGATACTCGTGGCGGTGGTATTTCCAGAAGACAGCAAATGGAAATATTTTTGAGGTTCGTGGGTGATCCTGGCTTTCAGTCTGGTGTAGCTCAAGATGTGGGTGTACATCGTACTACTGCTAACAAGACTATAATGTACGTGATGAGCAGAGTAGTTGAACAATCACATAATTGGATACGGTTTCCAACTACAGCTGAAGATATGACTGAGGCTAAAGTTATGTGGCAGAGACATTTTCGTTTGCCGTCTGTAATTGGTGCCCTTGATTGTACTCAAATTGAGATACAAAAGCCTGGGCTGCACAGTGATGAGTATATTTGTAGAAAAGGATATCCTAGTATAAAAGTCCAGGCAACATGCAATGCATTGGAAGAGTTTACAAGTATTAGTGCAGAGTGGCCCGGCAGTGTTCACGACGGCAGAGTGTGGAGGAATAGTCATGTCAGAGACATCGTGTCACAGTATGATGGAGCAGGTTGTCTTTTAGGAGATTCAGGATACGGTTTATCGCCGTGGTTGATTACACCGTTCAAGCCTGCACGAACGCATCAAGAACGAGAGTTCAATCTAATCCATGCTAGAGAAAGGGTTGTAATAGAAAGGTGTTTTGGCCAGTTAAAAAGGAGATTCCCAATCATGGGAAACTGTGTTAGAGTTGCATTAAACAACATGCCACAAGTGGTAGTCAGTTGCGTTGTGCTACACAAAATTGACAAGCATCTAAATGATGACTTTGAGTATGGGGATCTTGATAGCGTCCCAAATGAAGATGACCAACCTGGGGTGGTTCGTTATGAAAATCCCTACACAACATTAAGAGGCAAAGACAAGCGTGCCAATATGATGGCGTATTTGAGTATTCAGTGAGGAAATGGTTTAAGTTAAATTTAACGTAGTAACGTTTTCATGTTTTTCTCACGCAAGCACATACGCACACAATAAAGTTGTATATATTTTTTTTATATATTGGTTTTGTTTATTTACTGAATAAAATCATCTTATTTTATATACTAGTTTCTATTCACACCATTGCTGAATTAGTTCAAATTACAAATTTGAGTACAATGGTAAGAATTATACTCCTAAGAATCCTACATTATTTCAATCCAAAGGAAAATACAACTTAAGTACCTTACAATTAATTACATTGTGTATAGAGTATGGCAGTCATCAACAGTTACATCAGTTTGAGTAGACATTTCAACGGTTTGCTTCTTCATGGTTTCCAACAATATAGTTTCCTTCTCCAGTTTGATCTTATTCAGTTTGTATTGTTGCAACAAAACAATCCTTTGCAACTGCAGTGTGGACAAGTATTTAGTTTCATCTGCTTCATGATTCGACACAATTTTTTCACTTTTTCTGATATTATTTTTGTGGAGGTCGGCATCAGATGTAGTTTTCATCGGCTTCTTTGTTTCATGGCTCTTCGGTTCTTCAATTTTTATTTGGTTTCCCTTCCGTTTCTGTATTCGGCAAACTTTCTTGGATGTCATCACTGGTCGGTTGCTGAACTGGGGGCCCGGCAGTTGTGCCAACTGAAATATTACCCGGGATTTTATGGAATACTGGGTTATCATCTTCTATCAACTCCAAGAATGTTTTTTCCCACGGTTGTAGTTTTATTTTCCTGTTTCCCGTCACTTTCACGTCTGTCTTCTTCTTGACGGTATACTTCACATTGTTCAATGCTTTTATTAGTTGGCCTACAGTAACTTGTTTCCCCAATGCACCACAGTAGTCAGAACGTAAGGTTTCCCAAGCTTCTTTCTTAGCATTCATCACAGCAGGGGTTTTTGATTTGCTAAGTAAGACAACGTGATCCGATAGGAGACGTACAAACAGAGTGCGATCAATTTTTCCTATTTTATTAATATCATTGTCAGATTCTTCTGATGATGAATGCATCTTCTAGCACGTGGTTGAACAGAGTGAGAGGGATATGCCGCCGATGTGGAGTAGACTGAAATGTAGTGGAAGGGAGGACGTGTCGTGACAGGAACGTTAACTCCTAGCATTTACTTGGTCTAGCATGTACTACCCCGCGAGTAAGTGCTTGGGTATTTCCGGATTTTACTAGACTTGCCCTAGTATTTTCTACAAATCTTTATTCACACTGATTTGACCAAATACTTACTAGACCTAGCATATGCTAGTTAGATAGTGCTAGTTTTTATTCACATCGCCCAATTAACGAGTTGATTTAGTATATTGGTAAAATTAAAATTGAAAAAAAAAGTTATAGGTAGTAAAATTGTAATTATCGTAGGAAATGCAGTGCAGATAAATTGAGGGATAAGTTCAGATCGGGCCGCCAATCTTGAACGCATGCATCTGAAATGTTCTCTCTTCTACACTACCTACCACTAAAATTATAACATACCTCGCAATTCTTCAAAAATGACATGAAAATAAAATTTAGAGTTTTCTATTTCTTTCACCCACTGGTACCACCCATCCATCTCGAAAACACAGAAAGATTCTCGTGTACTATATATTTCCCTTCAATTTTGTGTCAATAGTTAACAGTACATTGTCAAGATATATATTTTTTTAATATGAAGTAATTTACGTAAAGTAAACTACCAGATTTCTTCATTGGCAGGACACTTTATTAATACGTAGAAAAATTTTCAAGTCATTTGACTGAATAGTTTTCGATTGATGACGAGTTAAGTTGAAGAGTTATTGTGGCTGCACGGGTACAGACCATTACACGCGGTACGCGGAGCCTACTGTCTTGTGCACACGCGGGACGTCAGATGTGTACTAACCTGTGCTAGCTTTCTGTCCTTTGCAACTCACGTGACGTCATACGTAGCTGCGCAGTAGGGAGCGAGTTTTGGCGGCCGGACGGTTCCACCTGGTAATATTCCCACCACGGTTGAAACCAACTCTCTAAGAAGTTTCTTAAGGCCAATTGTACAGTCACACTGAGTAAAATCTATGGTTTATCCGAGTGATATGTAAGGAATTTTCATCACGGAGACGAAAACTGAATGAAATCTCAGGAATAAAAAAAGAGGATTTCTTAAGGAATCCTCAGACCGTCCTTAAGATTTTCTCTAGCTTCATATTAATAAATGCAGCCATACAATATAGGTTAGGAGAGAAAATAGTATTCTTAATTTGAATTTGTTGGTGATATTTTGATGTACAACACTATGGTGCAAAGGAATGAACGAACTGGTATTTATAAGAGAGTTTATATTCGTAAACATTTTTATAAAAAAATTATGTGTTTTAAATATCACTTTTTGTTTATAAACAAAATGGTGAAGTGACCATGTTACAAACCAAATCATCAACACTTATTATTATACAAAAATGTTTTTAAAAATGTATTGTATTATCTTAACATAACTTATTTATTTTAGAAGATGAAATAGTGTACATAATTTTGTAGCGGTCCAGTAGGGCGCAATGTGGGAGTTTGTTTGGCCAACTCCCCCCGCCCCAGCACATGAGTGATTTACGTTCATGTGCCGTCATTAACCGTAATTAAAACAGTTTGTGGCGGCACGTGGAAGCGTAGGTCGGTGCCGGTGGGGGTAGGGGGGGGGGTAAAGGCAGGAGGCCCTGGCCGAGTGCGTGTGCACCAAGACGGCAGTCCTTCCACCCCTCCGCCGCTGGGCCAGCGGACCCTAAAGGAGGGGTAAGGAGGGAGACAGCGGCATGCGTATCTGCGTATGCAGGCAGGCGTAGCTAGGCGCTCACCCCATCATCCCCTTCTTCTTCCTCTTGAGCGGGTATATAATAGGATGTGCAGCCGCGGAGCGGTTCTTCTTCTACAACAATTATGATGAATCTATCGCTACCAACAGGTTGAGGTAACTCCTCACCAGACTAGCAGGATCATCCTAAAAGTGTGACTAGTCAGCAGCATTACCTACTAGTAGGAGTACGGACGTCCAGGTGCATCGTTGCACAGTTGATAACTGGGAAGCCTGGTGGATGGGGATAACTTCTGGGGCCCGAAGAGGACATTATTGCGCAACCACAGCGAGCTATCGAGAGTTTTGGGAATAGGGGTACATCTAGGGTCAAGCGTTAGGCGCTCAGTTCCAGCAGTTGAACGAGGGGGGAGTGGGGCACTCATGTCTGCGGGAATAAACGAGGTGATCTGGACCGGTGTTTATCATTCCACGAGTTGTCGTGAAATCAACCATCCCGAACACCCTTCCTTTGTCCTGAGTCCTGCCGTCATCGTCATTACATGAGGCACATGTCAATTAGGGCATAGTGGGGAGGGGAAGTGTGTCGGATCCCTGGTGGACGAAGTACAGTGGCACTTAGTTTCGATGCTACTGGACTACGGTGGACATGGAGGCACATCTAGCCAGGTGTATGGTGGTAGGGCGAGGTCCCATGTCTGCCTAGTGTGGCATGGTCCCTTGACTTCCTGTGTGAGGGGATGTCTCACAGTTAGGAGGAAACATAGGTGGTAAGCTTGCCCAGTTCGGGGAGGATCTGGTTGGATGCTATCTGGCTACGGTGAAGTGTGGAAGCACTTTTAGCCAGGTGCGAGTGGTCGGCCCAAATCCTGCGCTTGCCTTGTGTGGCGCGGGCCCCGTGCAGGGTGGCTGGACGCCCCTGTTGCTGCAGCGACCCAGAAAGGGGAATGTCACCCTCCTCTTAGAGGCGTGGGGTTAAGTCTTGCCATATCATCCATTTCCGTGTGCTTCCTAATGGACCATCCTAATGCACCACCAACCATCCTGGAGTAGGCGCTGTTACCTAGGGAGGTCCGACAGAAGAGGCGCCTCCAGCAAGAGGCCTAGGAGAGTGACCGTATTAGAAGCTGTATTCTCAACAGGATATACCTGTATCAACAGTGTATGCGACTGCAGAGGCACCAGGGTGGTAGTACCGGGCTGGAGGAGAAAACCCGGTGCAACAATTTTATAAGTTATATATTACTGTCATTAATTATTTTGTTTAAAACATAAATAAAAAGTTGTGCTTTGTTTAAAATAGTATAATACTTGACCGTACTGTTATTGTACAATCAAATAGGATGAAAACATATATAAAATAAGATTTTAATTGTGTATTTTGTCAACTTTTCAGCATGTCAAACAAAACAAATTACAAAATTACCAAAATGTTAGGTTTGTTCAATTTAAATTAAAAATAATGTATGTTTTAGTAAATTTGGTATGTCTTTCGGAAAGGTTCACAATAACTTCATGATGATTAAAAAAAGCTAATTTTCACACATCATTACTTATCTATTTTTGATCTACCACACTGAATAGTTTTCACTGCCATTGAGTTTTCCTTGAACTTCTTAACATAATCAAGTAGAAGTAAAGCTCTTTCTAAACATGGGACATTCTCATACCATCTAGTAGAACAGTACTTTCAATTAAATACTGTACTTTCCTTCCAGTAAAAAATGTAGTACTGTATCTGCATGCTGGGCAGGAGATTATTTAAAAATTATATAGATATCATGAAAAAAAAAAAAAAAAAAAAAAAAATCCCAACCAAAATAGTTTGGTATGGTTTTTATCGCACAATTACAACACGGAAACAGTAAACACCAGTGATCACAAGAATTTTTTAATCTGGTCCCTATTCTTCTCTTATCTTCTCATCAAGTTACTTTAATGAACTCAAGTTTACGTTCAATCCAGCCATTGAAACTTTGTTGATTTTCTTTTAGGTTGAATGCCAGGCTAAAACTAAGTACATACGTACTATAAGATTTTCTGCTGAGGCATTTCCTAAGAAAACAATGTTACAGCATTGTGTACAAATCTTCACTCAGTTGACCTCAAAATAATTTACGAACAAGTCCACTTGCCCTCTTCGAATAACCTTATTTACTGATTCATCAATGGACATAACATAATCATTGCATTCACTTATGCATGATAAAAAAATATGATACAATGTAAGAATATTCACTGCAATTTCATTCAGTGAAAATTTTGAAGCAATCCAACTGTCCGGAAACATTAACCCCTTAAGATATTTACTTCAGATATCTCTGGCTGCAAATCATATAAAAAATAAACAAATAAACAAATAAAAAATATAAAAAATATTAAAAATAATATTTAAAACATTTTTTTAAGTTAATTATTTTTACTGCCTAAAAACACATATTTATTGTTTAATGCATTTAAAAACCTTGAATATTTTTTTGCAGATACTGTAAAAAAACCTGACACTGAAGGGGTTAAACAAAATGTTTCACTTGAGTCTGCCACTGAATGCACCGACGTCTTTTAGGTACCGACTCACAATTACCTAACCACACAAAATCTTTTTCTCTTACATCACCATTATTATTGACACCAGGTACAGATACAGTACTACAGTAATTTCAAATATTGAAGATTGAAGATACCACATCTGTGCTCACACACAAATTGACAATGCAACTACAATAACACAAGTGAAACAACAAAGTGAAAATGAACAAAAGAAAAATATGGATAAAGAACTACCAATACTAAAATAAGCAAGACCAGAAATTATGTTAGGAAGAAAATTGATAACAAATCAGAACAGTAAATAAAAAAAAAAAAAAAAAAAAAAAAAAAAAAAAAAAAAAAAAAAAAAAAAAAAAACAGACAAACAAACAAATAAAACAATTGTAAAGTTCATACCTGATTCAAACATGTGGATACAGAAAAGCAGCAGACAGGAGAATTGTTCGTGCAAGTAACCACTATCTTCACTTGCAACAGGACTAAACGCAACCTTATAAACTTGGTTGCTCACCAAACCAATAACTCTGAGCAGAAACCTGTATAAACACAACAGTAATCATTTTGGCAGCTAGCTGTAAGCCATATGAAAGAAATATCTTTAAAATTAATAAAATATATCATGCTTCCCCATTAAAAATTGGTCACCACTATCTATCCTATGACTGTGTCAAGACAAAAACAAAAACAAAAACAAAAAAAAAAAAAATACAATTAGCTTTTGGCATTTAATTTTGGAGCTAAAATTTAAGGAACTTTCATATTAATTCAACACAGTTGAGAAATAATTTTTAAAAAATACAATGTGTAAGTTTCTATTAATTTGTATGTGTCCCAAAATAAAAAATTACATTCAAGTGAGCTCATGTCTTTCCTACATCTCCAAATTATCTGTGGAGCACAAAGCCGAAAGGTGATATTTGCATTTATAATACCATGTATGTAGTGAATACTACCATATTTCTCATCACTCTTTAAATTAAATTTAATATTTTGAAATTCTTGGGTGGTCAAAGTCATTTTTGTAGAAAAAAAGGTTGCACGAACAGTAAAAATAACAATAAATAAGTAATTTTACATTTATTTTTGGTAAAAAAGATTGGTACACAAAAATTAATAATAAAACTAAATCAATTGTATATACTTACCAAATGTTGACTAGCATGAACATTGATTTGCTTGATAAAATTATTGCATGTTTGTTTGTTTAAACGTACAGTACATACTGTAAATACACCAAAAGATATTGATAAAATGTATGTTACTGTTACTACGTAATCTTGAAATTTTACTGTCAACTTACCGGTGAGTGCAATCATCTGTTTCTTACATCTGGTACTTTTAATAACAATATTATAACGATAATAATTCCCAGATTTTGTGAAACTTCTGTTAAAGTTAAAACTGCATAAAACTATTCAAAATTCAGTTTCAGTTTAAAGCAACTTCAAAATAATTTTTTCAATTTCATTTTGTTATCAAAACTAATTGGCACAACCATAGCAGAATGTTTGTGTTTACAATACAAACATCAAGGGACCTAAATATTTGCAATTTGTAATAACAATGATTGCAATAACTAGCATTTGCAAAAACTCTGAGGCCATTTATCCAATAAATACAGTACATAACTAACTTCTTAAATAACCATCCTAGCATTTGCCTGGATTGATTTAGGAAAACCATGATCAAACTCAGGATGACCAGAGCCAGGAACTGAACACGGTGTAGCGTGGGCCAGCCCAGACCCCAGATTTGTTTATACATATTTTTAATTTCCAGTATGTTTGTTTCGTACTGTATATAGTTGTCACTTATAATGTAGGCCTCATGGTCATTCTAACAATTGTATCTTAGAGTTTTGTTAAGAACCATTTGTAATTTTATTTGTTCAAAGCCAACACGTCTGTGGAAATTTATTCATATTTAAAGTAATCAATTTTAATAACTGTGAATTAATTCTACTTAAAATAAGTAACATTTAATTCGGTAATTTGAAATCGCTCATTTAATATATATATAATATATAATAACAGTTTGCTTAGATGTGTTAACATTTATAAAATTTAAATGATTCTATTTATATTTAGTAAATTTTCAATATGTATTTTTTGCTGAAATTGTTTGCATTTGAATTTAACGAAATTATATTTATTCATTGTTAAAGCTTGGATTGTGAAAAAGACAGAGATATAAAAATTTAAAGTTTCCAGGAAAAGTTGCTATACGTGTATTTTAGTGCAAAACCGGCCTATAAAGATGATTGTTGAGAATTTGCCGCCATATTTGGTTGCAACCAATAAAATCACAGACTGTAGCTGACTGGCCGCATACATTTCAAATTTAATGTTTCTTTCACTTGGTAACAAAGTTATTTCTTAATATGTATAATTGTATAATATTGGTTTGGAAACTAAAATGTTAATATTTATAATTATGTGAAACTACGTATTACAAGTTTAAAAAGTTCTTTTAATTACGAAAAACATAATATTTTAATTGATTCCAGTAATGGCCGCGGAGCGGTACCCCTGACTAGCAACTCCAGTTGTTTCCACGTGAAGGCAGGGGAGTCCTTGGTGAAATGTAGGCAGAGACGGCCATATGTTGTGTAAGGCGGCCGCAGAGTTTTGGGTCGTGTTCACGATGGAGCAGAGGCAGATGTGCGTAAGTTGAGGGAGGATGGAGGCAGAACCAACAGGGTTCTGCAAAAGTTATTTGTGAAGTTGGGGTTTTTTTAAGTGTTACATTTTCGGTGATCATTAAGTTTGGAATGTTGTAACTACATTTAATAAACCCCAAAATTTGAGAGAGTTCCGCAGTTTTTATTGCTCGCGCTACGTTGTAAGAACCCACGCCTTTGATTTGTTAATGTAACGCTGAGCTAGTCGTGGACATGTGACATTGGGGCTTTGTCGTGTCATAATGGGTCCTCCATAATGCAAGTCCAACGTGTTAAAATTGCGAAAAATTACACAGTTTTAATGAAGTTTCACTGTACATAATAATTCATAGGAAGATACAGCTGAATAACTGCACAGTACCTTGCCATCACCTGCTCTGGGAGGAGCTGTTCTCGACTTTGCATGGCAGCAATGGCATTGAGAGGATCCCAGCAATCTTCGTTGAACACTGACTTGGGTGGTGGCACAGAAAACCCCATTTCGTCCAACCGTGCCAGCACCACTTCTTCTTTACCATGGGAAATAAGGAGCAGCAACATTGCCAACACCATGCCCAGCCACCGCTCTGTTATTACCAGCGTTTCCTACGTCACAATTCATGTGAAACGTACAGTATATAAGGGTTTTAATGTTTATAAAAAATCTGTCGTGCATAAAACTATTGGCTTAGATTGGGATGACATGATATTAAGACCCAAAATATTAACACCAATAGAACCCAGTGCCTTTGTTTGAGGGAAGGAAGGTTGAAGAAAGAAAAAAAAAAAAAAAGTGTTGTTAGAAAATAACAATTCTGAAAAAGGAACATTTCTGAATCAAGAACAATCCTGAATAAGTAATATTCCTGGCTAATAAGATGTAATTCATACAATTTCTTTCAAAATCCAGGAGATAATACAAGAACACAAATTGCTAACGTTACTTTAAAGAATATTTACCACACCATTTGGAAATTTCATCTTACACCACAGTTTGCAATTATCAACTAGGTGCATAAAATATTATAATACAGTGTATTTTTATAGCAATTCATTTAACTAGCACTGCATGAGGAAATAAAACCTTTAAATTAAATCTTGAAAATTAGTTACACTACTACTGATACTATGTAATAGTGTTTTAACATATTTAAGTTGCTAAATTGCCTGTTGCCTGAAATGGCAGTCATACAGAAATTTTAGATGATTTGCAATATCTACCCCAACATCTAATCGCTAAATTTTTCACATATAAAACATGCAACTGCCTCTTCTGATCAATATTCTGCATGCCAGCATGCCCTGGGGTATAACATTTTATGCCATGTCTCAGAAGACAATCACAACTGTCCAATAATATTTTCTGTTTTAGGGTTTTTGGAAAATTACTCCAAGGCATCCCTGAGATTTTTTCTTCACATGCCAATTCCCCTCCCTTCTAGATGCTATTCCAACGGAACATAAAATACCCAATAAAATAAAGTAGTAATAAATAACAAATATGTACACACACAATGCAGTGGACTCACCAACTGTGGTGGCTCTGCGAACAGACACCGTAAGATAGAGTCAACTGGACGGAACACACACGGAGACGCAGAGCTGAGAAGACGATGAAGGGCACACTGGGCAGCACGAGATTCCAGACGAATGCGGCCTTGAGATAGACGCGGAAGGAGTACATCCATAACCTGGCGTGACCAACGTCGCCACCTCTCCTCCCAATCACAACCTTGACGTGACTCACTTAACACCAGACTCAAAAGTTCCAGCACCTAAAAACAATTCACTGATTCATACATCAAAGAGATACAGCATTAAATTAAGGCCAAATACTTAAGAAATCACAAATTATTATATGCACTAATATTTAGTGAAAAAAATTCACAACTTCCAATGTTTTAAAAAACAACACTGTCACTCTTTCTTCCTGACAGGCAGAAACTATGTTTCGGCACATGTTAACAACCGCATGCAAAAAACGTGGGTTGAGTGTTGAAGTTACAAGGTTTTGATCGATAGTCACACACATGCAAACAATATTTGAAACGTACATCACCATGACAAAGACAAAATAAATGCTACGTGAACACAGAACTGCAGTCCAACTTCAGCTCTAACTGTATAAAAAAAATCTTTAACACTATGTACAATACACATTATTATATTTCTGTTAAAATGTACGTAGACATTCAATTATATTTTCTCTCAGAAAATTCTACAACTACTACAGTAGAAACCCTTTTTTTACAACCCCTGTAATTACACTTTTCCTCATTGTACACTAACTTTTTGTAGTTCCATTAGCTGCTTCTGCACTAGAAATTTCCTTCTTTTTACACTTTATTGCATTTTGCAACAATTTTTCCAGGTTCCTTGATAAGTATAAAAAATGGGTTCCACTGTACGTACGTTAACTATTATTAAAAATAATTGCAGAGTGGAAATGCTAAAGGAGCTAAGTGCCAAAAAAGACCAAATTTAATTTCTTACGTCAAAATGAACTAGGTGACGATGCCAATATAATACTGAAAAATTAAGTCTCAATAATTTTCCTGACAGATTTTGTGAGGACTTTAAGATCGCCGTCCCCATATGTCCACAGGCTCTTGCAGCGCTGTTTTTTGCATTTTACGTGAAAACATATTTTTGGCACTTAGCTCCTTTAGCTTTTCCACTCCACAATTGCATAACTAGCCAACACCCAAAATACCTGTTAACTGATCTGAAACTTTACCCATAATACTATAATACAGGTACATTTATTTCAGATTCTAAATGCTGTAGTAACAATATAGACTGAAGGAATTATAAAGAGGGGGAGGAGGAAAAAAAAACCATCTTGGATATTAACATATGTGGCCAGTAAAAAGTATACATGGAGTTTTAAATTATTAGTAACATAGTGATGTTTACATGAACAAGAGGACAGAAAACATTAATACGTAAGCTGAAACAAAACATTAAACATGGCCTTCCAAAGTGTGACTTCAAAGGTCAAGGCCTGATATCACAAGGCTATGTTGCAATTTATTAACACAAACTAAACAATATCGGTAACTGAGCACCGTACCTGGTGAAACTGTACCAAACGCAACAGTACAGAAATGAGACATTCTCTTTGTGTGTCAAGATCTTTGAGGTCTGCCGGGCTACCACTTGTTCCTCTAACAAGGAATACATCTTCCACCACAGGAACTAGGGCTGGAATACCTGCAGGATGAGAAAAAAAAATATGTGGTGTATGTTTATAGTTTCACAGTAGCAATGATCTATTCACAGTCTTCCAAGTTCTGCTTTAATAAAATTTATTCATACACGTTTTACCTGGCAGGTAAAGACAAATGTAGTTACCTATCTTACTCTTAATTTAACTCTCATTAATGTCTTCATTTCTATACAGCAATTATTAAATCCCAGCAGGATCGACCCAGAGTTCCACATATAACTGTGGCAGATGATCACTGGGTCAGCAAGTTTTATCGAGAATATCCTCGAGAATATCCTGTTTCCTTGTCCCATCACTATGACGCTGCTCTATCCTAACTTTGTATCACTATCACCAGAGTTAAAACTATTGCCGTTAACCACTGACCAATAATATTCACTCACTCAAAAGTAATAAAACTGTTATTATGTGTAAATTGTTAAAACTGTACACAACTTCATCCAATTCTAGTCATACACACCACTTACTATTCAGAGTACTGCTTCTGTTATAAAAGGCTCATCAGAGTTCATGAAAAAGTAGTGTACTATCGCTCACCGCCCGATGAAGCTGGCGAAACGTCGCGACTGCGCATCCGCGCAAAATGTGTGTTGTCCTTAAATGTGTTATATGTTCCTCTACGTGCAGTACAGCTCTGTAAGTACTTGTACACTCCTATCTACATTTTATAGTAATTAATTTTATTTACAGTTCTACGTGATCAGTCAGTGAATATTTGCAACTCACTTCCAACTTGCCACAATGTCCCTGGCTAGCTGTCTCATGGGTGCACAGTACTGCAAGTGCCTGTTTTAGGTCCGGGTGACACGAAAATTCATGAATGTTAGTTAAAATAATCAGTTTTAGAAATTTGCACTTTACTGTTCTTATCAAAGTAATAACTCTGGGCACAACCAATCACAAGAATACTACAATATGGTTAACATTGAAAGGAATTAAATTTTACTTGTTTGCTTGAGCACAGCAAGGACAAGAATGCAAATAAAAAAAACAGCAGCGTTAAATGAGTTAAGTCCAGCACCATGTCCTATTGTTGTTACTGAAGACCTCTGCACTTATAAGCAACTTTTTTTCTATTTTATTGATCACCTGACAAATATCTGAGCAAACAACACATAGTCTCTCTTACCTAAGAATTTCATTTCTTGACAGTTCTGAAGACTATCAGGTGTTCAAATTTCTACAGGAAAATACTTTTAATTTTGTTGTACTGTACAGTTTGAGAGCCTGCTGAGTTTACTTCTGCAGAAATTACTAATTAGAGAGGAAAACACTGTTTGTATCATAGCAACAGCTATATAACAAAATGTGAACACAACTGTCAAAAAATGGAATTCTTACATAAGATGGACTATATGGAGCCAATGTAACCACCGTGCTTGACCACCAGCCGCATGTCTGGTACACCACTCTCTCGATGCTTTATCCCTCTGCCATGTGCTCCAACACACGTCCGCCTATCCAAGCATCTTTCAACTGACTCTCTACCAAGCTATGTAACATCGTTCATTGCACCTAAATAAGACTCCTAGTGTCCGATTTACAATACATTCTCATTTTCAATACATTTGGTAGTGTTTTTTATTTAATTTTCACAATGGAACTAAACCAATGTGAATCATCCAAATACCGTTTTAAGAAAAAACAATTTACAGTAGAACCTCAATTATCTGCGATAATGCCGGAGGCGAGCGAGTCGGATAATCCAAAATCGCAGTTAGTCAAGTCATCCCTTCCTTAATGGTCTCAAGCTATCAGACAGCCGTCCACTAACAGACGGCTCCTTGTTTGTGGTCTTGTGAGTTGTTTGTTTATAATGTAGCATTTTAGGATGTGCTGTGTAACACTGCTTGAAAGTACAAACTGCATATTTACCAGCTACAGTTACATATTTATCTTAACGTGTCACACTATGCTATATCTGTTTATGTTTATTATTTACACATACTGAAAGAAGAGTTTACATAAGAAAATAATTGAATTTGCGCATATTTATATACGGTAATGCACTTTTTAAAACTCATATTAAGAACTGGATTCAGTTTCTTGCACTCCCATTGCACAGTTCTTTCAAAGATCATATTAAGAACTTTACAAATCTATATAAATAACACTTTCGAAAATGTTTTGAGAAAAAGACACCATTCTGAAGTATTCTATAGTTTCTTATAGAGTTTTTTTGCAGCAATGTGTTTATTTTTTGTTTAATGTTCAGCATTACTTTCATTAAAGTACAGTGAACCCTCGATAACACTGACTAAAAGGGGGAAGAAGCTGTCCGAGTTAGGATTTGTCCGTGTTATCGAGGGGTGTCTGGGGAGGTGGGGTAATCAGTTATTAATCACAAGAAACGCAAAGAAATTACCGTAGTACGCTATCATTTCTACAAGCAAAACAGGCTGCAATAAACACTGTTTTGTGCGTAACTATTGTATCAAGTTACGGGAGGGCCGCCATGCAGTGGGAAAATTAAGCTAACGTGGACTATAAAAGAATGTCAAGCAACGTGGGCAGTCAAATCTTTATTTATTTTTTTATGCTGCTACTTCTGGCTGATCCTTTTTTTTTATCTCTGTGCTAGAAGCTGGCACCAAGGCACCCTTCTATCACATAAAAGTTTTCGTCTAGCGACAGCCAATGTGCGTGCACGTGCACGTGTGAGAGAGATAAGAATTGATCGTTGGAGATAAGCTAGGGAGGTTTGGAGCGGAAGTAGTCAAGGTCAACCGGTACAGTCTCATGCAATACAAACACCGCACGTGACCACACGCATTTCACACAAGAAGTTTACATTGAAAAATACCTTACATCCATATGTCATAGTGTAGGGGCAGCAGCCAGCTGCTAGCCTGATAGTTACTCTACCCTCCTACAAAATTACAAAGGTACAAAAATAATTTTCCTCGTATACATGACTAAAAACGGTACTGTAATTAACAATCCTTCTGGGTCACTGTACATACGTGAACACATTTTAACACTACTAATATTAAAATTTAATTTTATGTATGTAAATTGCATCATAAAACACATAATTTTCAGCTTTATTCTTACACAATTTGTCACATTATAAAGCAATAATATTTTAATCATGTTCTACAGAGTTACCATATTTACTCGCGTAATTGCCGCATATTTTTGACCAAATTTTAGGCCCAAAAAATGGGGTGCGGCCATTATAAGGGGTTTTCAAAAAAATTACGTTTTAAATTTTTTTGGTGTGGAATTTAACCAGTGTAAATTTTTTTCTATATTTACTTGTTCATAACATGATCATTTCTTTTAAAATAAAGAAAGAGATTTTGTCGGTGTATGGTAAACATGGAAAATTAAGACTACAAAATCTTGTTAATCCATTCATGTGTGTCACTCAATGAAAATCGTTTAAAATTATCCCGCATAAGACGTTTACATTTTACGGTCCATTACATGTACGCTATTATTTCCCGTGAAGTAGTTTATAAACAAATCCGTTTCACGCTTAAAACGTTACAACTCTCCAGACGCCGTTACGTTATCAACAGAGCATCATCAACCAGCGAGCGTGACTCATCGTGTCTGGCTTGGGCATGGATGTTGTGTTGTTCTTTCACCACCCACATCGGCTCTTGAAAACATCGTTGTTAAAGGGGCGTAAAACCCTCTCACCAAATTTTCTACATCGCAATGTGAAGCAGTGATTTTTTATTTTTCTTTAATGTCCGGAACAATTGGTTTTGCAGCTCTGAATTCATTGCACATACCAGAACAAAATAATTTTCCGTTTATGTTTAATTGTAACTCGTAGTTACCGTCATTTCACAAGCACCACACTGAAATGTTTGTTTTCGACACACGCGCGTGCCTGGCTCGCAGGCGACGAGGGAAGAAAGATAAAGAAGTGAGAAGTCGGCCTGCTGTGTTGCATCTTTACTAGCGAGTCGCGCGCCTCGCTAGCAACATTCTACCACACGGAACTTGCCAGATATTTACTGTGGGATTATCAAAGGCTAAGTAGCGATGGACGACTACGTTATAAAGTTTAATACTGTTCTAAAATATGTGATGAATTTAAATCCAGCAGAAACGATTTTTTATGTCTTTTAACCAAGAAATAATTAATTAAAAATTATTAAACTTTTTTTAAAAATTCTGTCCGAGTTATCCAAAGTCCGGGACATCGAGGTCCGAGTTATCGAGAGTTCACTGTAATAATATCCAAAAACTCTCTGTTTTTTATTATGTCGTGCACTGTTATGTTCCCAAGTTCAAATTCATTTGCAAGTTTTGCAATTGTTACCCCGCACTGAAATCTTTCCATTATTTTTCTGTCAATCGTCAGTACCACTCACTTTCTTCTCTGTTCATTGGCTGACATACTGAACTGTAACAATAAACACTGTTTTGTGAACTACTGTTTATTATTAAGCATCATAAAGTAAGAACTCTGGAATACATGAACCAAAAAATATTAGTAACAGTCTCGTATGTGTAAACAAAGCAAACCAGCAGCCTAGCTGCGACCTCCTGCCAGGTGACTCATCGTGCCGGCGAACGGCACGTCAAAGTCTAGTCTGCTCACATAAACAAACATTTATTTAAAGCATATATATGGTTAGACACTAAATTTTATCCATATAGTGCGCTTTACCAATTTTGTTAACATTGTGCTAGTAAAGTAATTTTACAATTGTTGAAAGCATCTGTCACAACTTAAAAAAAATTGTCTTTATGAATACAAATTGCGGATAAACCGCAAACTGGATGATCGAGTCATGGATAATCGAGGTTCTACTGTATTTATATACATTAATTCTACTAAATTACGTGATTGGTTCTACCTTTGAATATGAATTTCAAAAAGGTTCAATAGTATAAAAAATTTTGTTTCCATGTTAAATTTTTTTTCCCAAAATTCACAATCATCCTTTCAAAACTAAATGCGTATTTCAGTTTTCAGACAATACAAAATAATTATTTATAAAAGTGGAGATTTTTTCTTCAGGTAAAAACGTACACACTACTTTACTTATTTTTAAACAGCTTCAAAAAGATTCTATTGTTTTTATTTCACACGTAACGAAAAATGAAATGTTTGAAAAACTCTTATAAGACTATAGTATAACTAACTAGGGTAGTATAATTTTTAATTTGAAACATAAGTGAATATTAAACTCACAGTGTGAGACAGGTGGCTGACCACTCGCCATCAAGCCATTACACAACTGAATCATCTCGCTGATTCCAGTGATGCTCTTTGAGTGATGTTTCTCATAAGACAGGTGGACCAAGAAATAAAATATTTTTGGAATCAAGTCTTCTGCCTGCCTGAAACACATTATATTTGTTCACGTACTAGAATATTTTTATTACATGCTGACTTAAGGAAAGTAACAGACAAATGCTACTGAAAGGTGAAGTAAACTCTTACTCACGGGATCTGACCTTCTTCCAGAAATTCAAACTGTCTGAGGACAAATCCAAAAAATATCTTGTCAGAATCAAGCAAACAGTAGTTGACACGAAGTTGCACCAGTTGGCTCAGTAGCAAGAGGACTCGACATTGCAACTGCACATCACTAGTCACTGTGTATTGCTATAAAAAAAAAATTGGTTACACACTGAAGCACACAGAAAATTTATATTTTACATTTAGGAATCAACCTAGCCACTACTTAAGGTTATCTGTATTAGGACAATAGAGTACTCGCTGTTTGTCACAAAGTAGGCACACCATAATTTTTAAATGTCTAGAGGCATTTACCAAAAGTTACTTGATTAGACTGGGTAGCGTAAAATTTAAACTGTCATATAATAAAATAAATAAGAGAATGCAAAATTAGAAAAAGTATTTTGTGCATATGAATAATCAACATCATAAAAGATGGCAGTGGTACTAGTTTGAAGTGAGTGTGCACCCGTGCCTGGCAGACCTACTAACTCTCAACCTACACTCTTCACTTTCAAACACTCTTCAGTTTCTAACTGCTTCCGTAACAAAGTTTACAGTCCACCATTGAATGTATAACAAGGCCGGCCCATTGCAGCACGAATTATACATACTGAGTTTTAGAAACATGCAATTCCACAAATCACCCGAAAGAGTGATGTTAGCACTACCACTATTCATGTTGTGAAATTTAACTGGTTTGCCAAATGGGAGATAAAAGCACCACCTATTTTCCTCATTATGAACCTTCAACCAACATGTTCCAGCAAAATATATTAAAAATACTTCAAATTTAGAACCAACGAGATATTCATGTTTGCTGTTTGCTGTAGGTATCCCCTGAGGTCCAAATTTATTTTTATTTAGCATACTGGTTTTGACAGCAAGTCCATGCTACCACTTGCATACACATACGTACATAATTTTAAAACGTGCTTATCGCCAAGACTTTGCCTTTGACAATTCTTTTATTTGGTACAGAAGTGACATAAACTTAGAACGCTATTTAAAAAAAAAATTCTTTTGTTTATTGTTATATGAAAATAAAATTTTGTATATATATATATATATATATATATATATATATGTATGTTTTGTGATTACTGTAAACAAGTGTGACTTTGGATACATGAGGTGACGTTGGCACATTCCAAAAAAAAATATTTTTAGCATATATGGCAGCACTGAGGAAAGAAATTTACTTGCAATAATTTCCAAAACATCTTCATGAAATTTAATTTATATTTTCGCAGTCTACACACGTGGAAAATAAAAATTGTGTAAAGTGTCCCAAAGTCACCCTGCTTATGTTATATACAATGTAATCTTCCTGTGATGTAATATACATAAATATGTATTGTAGGGAGTGTATGTGTGGATAAGTGATGCAAGGTTGAAACAGTCCAAGACCATAAAAAAAAAGTTGATATAATAAATGTCCTTTAATAATATATTTCTTTAATAAAGCAGCATTAGACAAAGACTTGAAGTGAGAACTGCAGGGTGCTGAAAACTGAAAAATATTTCCTCTCTAGGTACCAAAAATAGAGAATATGTAAATCATGTAATCAACCACTGTTTATCTCCACATCCTAACAAATAGTTTCATTTACTTAATGTACCAAACGTTGTTCTGGGTACTGCAGATGGAGTAATAAAAAAAAATATATATATATTAGTTAAAAGTTTGTTATTTTTAAATTGAGTGAAACTGCAAAAAAAAAAAAAAAAAAAAAAAAAAAAATTCGAATATTTGGAAGGATTCAAATATACAGTTAATTAGATTACTCTTACATATAAACGTTCCTCACATGCACTCTGTTTTCCAATAATTTACATCCTTTAATTTAAGTTAAAAATTTCCTTTCTTTTCTTTCCTCGGCTAACTCAGGTCGTGAACGGTAGATCAGATATCAAAATAAAAACTGGACCACTGGGTTGGTTTAGTTAAGTATAAAGAAAAAAAAAAAAAAAGAAAAAAAAATTACTAAAACAAATTACTTCACTAAAATTATGGAGAGTGAAGGCTGTTAAGAAAAATACAACCTATATATATATATATATTGTCTTCTAAATTTCGGGAGAGTAGTAAACCAGTTACTGTAAGACGTTCGGCAGGCTATAAAATGGCGGCGACCTTTTACATCTTGATCTTGCGCACAAAGGTAAGTAGTAAATTACCACTAAACTGATGGCGCATGTTATAAAATAGAACTGAAACAGCTTCCAATAATTGTAAGTTTCATGGTAACACCACCAATTACTATCTTAGCACTGGAAAAATAAGAGAAACAAAATAATGAAATGGTACTTTAACTTGGCAGCCTACCGCCTCGAAGGTTAAAACTTATCTATCTCCACCCGTTACTCAAAGCTAGCTCAAAACCATTCGCAACCGTTACAAAAACTGTAGTCTGGGTTGGAGATTTATAAACAAAATAACGGTAAACTAAAGAAAAACGGAAATAAAAAAAAAATAATAATAATAATAATAAAAATACAGTACTAACATACATAAAACAAATAAAAAACACATAAATAAATAATAAGTAAATAAATTAGATGGCAGCCTAGCCTACCTGGTTACAAAACTAAACTCACCTATACCTACTCTACCAGGGGCGTTTCCTAACTAGGTACCTACCATTACATCTATAAACAAAAAAAAAAAAAATAATAAAAACAATTACAGAAAATTAATATCCTTGTTTCTCATATGAAGAAAAAAAAAATCAAAATGCTAATTACAAAATTACTAAAATACAATTTCTGATAGCGAAATGCTACAGAACGCCCCTCCTGCTGTTAAAGATGAAATTACCAATACAAATTGAATATTGAACAGCACCTCCAATCATTACACTTAGCTGCAAAATGTAAACAAATACACGTGCACACAAAAAAAAACTTGTTACATTGTTACCAATCTTGCCGGTAACTTCATAATAATTTACATAACATTGTCCTTTTACCTGACAGAAAAACACATCATCCTTCCAATAAAGAAAAAAAAAATCAATTTTACAGTTTGTATTCACAGATGTCTAAACATGCATTCATTACGTTACACAAATTGAATATTCTGTTGGAAGTAAATAACACATGGCATTTTGGCGCGCCTTGCTCAAGCGTCACGTGGTATCTGAGCCAATACAAGTGCGTCTTCTCCACTCCGCGCTCAGCATGCTGGAACCACGCCATGTTGTGTTTCAGTAGCGTCTTTTCACTCGTGCGAGTTGGTTCTAGTAACCAACAAGTCATTGGAATTCGTTACTGTCGGGATGTTACAGCTCTTGAAAGATCGTCGACATGCTGCACTGGATATACTGCACATTTAACGTATTAAATCTCAGGTAAACATTGCTCGTGACAACTCATATAGCCTAATCGTGATCACCAAGGTAATGTTCCCAGGACTTAGTGTATCAACAATAATACCGTCACTGTATTTATTTCATAATACACTGCTCATCTGAGTTCTAATGTTACCGTCTTCACTCGTAAATGATAATATCAATCAGGATAATTGATTAACCAATGGCACATTTTTATAGTTATGCAATACTGAAGCATAGTCAATGTGTCCTTATAAACTATTTCAGATACACTATTTTAGCCTTAAATTCGTTCATAATGGCACATATATTTTAGCATCTCAACCATATACTTGTACTGGCAATACTGTACGTCATTGAATGTAACAAAACTTTTGTTTACTTTTTAATTACAATAAAATATATTACATTGGATGTGGAGATAGTTCTCTACATTACATCAAGACTCATATTAGTTGGTTATCAATAATGTTTTCATTTGTATCGATATTGACACAAAATCTAATATTCCACTTAGTTGTCACATGGCACTTTCAACAATATTAGGTCAGCCGGAAAATAACTAACAACATCTAGGGGAGGTTAGGTGGGTGCATTTGGTAGCCCCATTGTCCTAAAGCAACCATGTACATCAAGATGATACAACGAGGTTCTATCCTGAAGAACGACCAACTATGAAGAAAAATGACAACAATCACATCATAACAACACGACACAACATACTAAACCAACAATACTTCACGAAGAAAAAAAAAACAAAGTGAAACTACGACTCAATATATACAACATTGATACACAATTCTAGTGAGTGAGTAAAATAGCCTTAAAAAGAAGATTAAGTGGCTTATACCAATGAAGTCCAAATCAAAGTTCCCTTCGTTGATCAATATAAATAAATACCAAACATCCCATACTTATTGGATAACCTTGGTTAAGGTAAGTCTAGTAATGTAAGTGTGTTTATGCTCTCTTTAAATTGTGCGCTAGGAAGTATATAGGCTGTTCAGTGGTAAAATTTTGTGTGGTAAAGTACCATATCAATGTTAACTTGCTGTAGGCCTCTTTAAAACTTAAAACTGCGTTCACACACATGGTAGCTCGGGAATATTCACAACGCACCAGCCCTCTCTAATGTCATAACCCACAATATATTTGTTTGGCTGCGTCTAGTTCCGAGAGATATCTACTAGTATAGCTTACGTCCTTGCAGCAGGTTGACGGAATTTGTGGTCTGGTCTCCTAAACACATTGTTGAGTGTAGTTGTATAGGCGATGACACTGTCTCGAGCAGGAAAAATTACATAAACATAACCCTCTTAAATTCATCTGCTCAACACATAATATTCACAATCTGGCACGTAGCTCAGACAAATGCAACATTGCATGAAAACCCTACAACACAGGTCCCAAATTCAACCATAAATAATATAAGCAGCAGACACTCAATAAATAAACTAACGTGTTCTTTCCAGACATTAACCAAGTAACCTCGTCTCACTAAACTGCTCTCGGAAAACCTCTCACTGTGGACACAAGATGACAAACTGGTCACACTACATACTGTGGACTTAAATAAGGCTTGAACTGCGTAATGTTGAACCTTCCCACGGTTCCACCATCCCTTTCGCTCAGTTCGTAGCAGTTCTCCTTAACAACAGATGTTATGATGTACGGGCCATCATAGATAAGGCACAGCTTTTTAGTTATATGGTCCCAATAAGAGCTCACGTGACTGGTTTTCTTCAACACCAAATCACCTACTTTCAATTTATTTAACTTTGATAGCTTTTGTTGCCTCTTCCTAGACTCTGCCGAACAATAAAGTCTTCTTTTCACTATAGCCAGTAAATCTTCTTTAGTAATGGTCTTATCACCCTCTCCTGTCATTGGTACCTTCATCAGTTTCGGGAGTAGCCTCGAAATCATAGTCAGACTTTTCACTGGTCAGAACCTCGTAGGGGGTAAATCCTGTACTTAGATGCACTGTATGGTTCATGATAAATTCTATTAAAGGAATCTTGTCTCTCCAAGACTGTTGAGAGTTGTGACAGTATGTACGCAACATAGTTCCCAGTACCTTCATCTTCCTTTCGACCGGGTTGGACTGTGGGTGCCGCACAGATGCTGTGGTGGGTATGATACCAAGTTTCTTGAGCCCCTCCTGCCAAGTATGTCCAGTAAACTGGCTGCCCTTGTCTGATAAAATACCCTTGGGTAATCCTACCTTCTCTATACACAGCTTAACTTTAGACAGCAACACTTTAGCTGTAGCATGTACCACTGGATACAGCTTCGTATACTTAGAAAAAAGGTCTGCCATAACGAACACGTATCGTACTCCTGCCTTAGACTTGGGCAGTGGTCCAAAAATGTCGACAGAGACTAAATTTAGTGGAGCTTTCTGTATAATTGCCTGGTAACTTCCCTGCAAATTCTCCTGAGCATGTTTGCTCTTCTGGCACAGGTCACATGAAGTTACAACTCGTCTAACTGACTTCTGCATCCCTCTCCAGTACAGTTCTTTCCTTAGGGCTTGATACAACTTATTAGTCCCAACATTTCCTAGGGATAGATGTAGCTCAGCAACTACTTCATTTGAAAATACTTGAGGTATCACAGGTTTCCAATAGTTTTCAAATTCTGTAGCAGTGTTACTGTGGTAGAACAACACCCCTTCCTCTGATATACATTAAATTTCATGTAGTTTATGTTCCTCAGGAACTAGACCCAACTTGGTTACAACTTGCTTACAGAAATCATCCTCCAACTGTTTCTCTTTCAGACTCTTCAGCAGTTCCTTCAGCTTGCTGTCCTTGCTCCCACTGATAATGGCATGAGCTGCTACTAAAAACTCTCTGTTATCTTTCTTGGCTGGGATTTCTTCTGCTCCTTCCTCGGGTATTCTGCTTTAATAGTCGGCAACTATGTTTTCAGACCCCTTAATATAACAGATCTCGATGTCATACTCTTGCAGTAATAGGCACCAGCGAGTTAAACGATTACCAAAAGACTTGCCTGCCTTTAAACATACTAGGGCTTGGTGGTCAGTCAATAATTTTATTCTCTCTCCTAATAATAAATCTCTGAACTTGGCCTCCTTTTCTGTTACTGTGTAGTTACGTTCTGCAGGACTCAGTGTCCTACTAGCCATTGTGACAGTTTTTTTATTACCAGCTTCATTGTGTTGGGCTAACTTGCAGCCTATTGCATAATCAGAAGCGTCTGTGAACAATAGAAACTCTTTACCTTGAACAGGGTGGTAAATTACATGCTCTAATAGAAAAATTTGCTTAAGCTGCTCGAAGGCTAACTGTTCCACCTGGGACCATTCCCATTTTTTTGTCCTTTTTCAAAAGAGCAAATAAAGGTACTGCCAGCTTAGCAATCTGGTTTGAGTAGCTGCGGTAGAAACCTACCACCCCAAGAAAAGCTCTTAACCGCTTAACGTTCTTGGGAGCTGGAAATTTTAATATTGCTTCCAATTTATCAGGGGCAGGTTTTATGCCCTCAGGGGTCAAAATATGGCCTAAAAATGCCAGTTCCTCCTTGCAAAAAGATGACTTACGAATCTTAATAGTCATACCAGCATTTTTCAGCTTCTCAATCACGATACTTATATGCTGCAAATGCTCCTCAAATGTAGATGATGTTATTAAAATGTCATCCACATGCGCTTTGGCAAAATCTTTGCACTGCTCTCCCAGTGTTAAGTCCAAACATCGGGTAAACTCAGCCACCGCATTACATAACCCAAATGGCATAACCTGAAATAAATACTGCTGGTTGCGAAACAAAAATGATGTGTACTGTTGAGAAGCCTCGTCTAAGGGAATCTGCCAGTAGCCATTCGTTAGATCTATAGTTGTCAAAAATTTTACACCCTGGTACAACCTTAAAATTTCTGATGTAGGGAGCGGACCCTCTCTAAATTTAACTGATATTTTATTGATAGTCCTAGCATCAAGACAGAGTCTCACTGTTCCATCTTTTCTAGGCACACAAACCATGGGTGAGGTGTAAGGACTAGCCCCTCTCCTAACCACATTCCACTCCAACATCAGCTGTAAGTACTCAGTAGCGGCGTTCGCATACTTTAGAGGAATAGGGTATGTCTTGCTGTGAAAAGGTTCATCCTCAATAACCTTAATTGAAGCCTTATAAAACTTGTTCAGTCCAGGAACTTCAGAAAATGCAGAAAAATTAGCTATGAGCAGATTATACAGCTGTCTTTGCTGAGACTCATTGATCCTAGTAGCAACAGTTACTGCTTGAGCTATTTCTTCAGACATAGTAGATGGTACAATTGAAGGCATCATTGAAAATTGGAACAAATTAAAATCCTGCTTTAAAGTGCCAACAAAATTATCTGTTACCTGCCACTTCTCAGGTGCTACTTCCATTGTCAAACCATCTTGTGAAGTAATCATCCAACCTCCAAAATTCAAGATTATGTTGTACTCAGACAAGAACTCTGTACCTAGAATCAAAGGTTTAGCTAACCCTTTCACTATCAAAGCAGTTGCCGACTTAGGTTTGCCAATACCCTCTGTATTAACAACAGTCTGTCGGTTAATGATGGGACTTGCCCTACAAGTAACCCCCATAATCTTCAGCCTGGGTGTTGGTAAGGTGGGAAGCTTAACACCGGTATCTAAAATTTGGTTAATTAGGTTCTCATTTATGCAGCTGACCTCAGCACCACTGTCTAAAAGTGCAGAAGTTCTCACACCACACACAGTCACATTTAATTCCGGACACAATGCAATCTTACCACAACTTACTGTCTCTTCTGGTTCTTGCAGCAAGAACTCCCTGTCTGTATCATGTAAATAAATAGTATTCACATTTATAACATCGTGCACACTCAAATTACAATTACCTGAATTCAAAATTGTCCCCTCTACGAGTATTCTAGTCTAGGTGTTACAGGGACCAGTGATCGGAGACTACTCTCACTGATCCTTTTCAGTTTAACTTAGGTTGGTTCTGGCTACCACTACCAGAGTTAGGTACCCATTGATAGCTTCCAGATGGTTCACTGTAAGTTGGCGCTAGGGGGTTTAAAGGTTCTTGCCTTCTAAAGTACCCCTCTGAAACAGGTGGGCAGCTCGGTGTAAATACTGTGCTGGCTACAGATGTAGGTGGTGGTACACTTAGGTTCTGGGGTGGGAAGTGCTGTACTTCAGGTTGTCCTTGGGCTCCTGACTTGTGATACCTAGTGCTATTTTCGCCCCTAACTGGTATACCTTCCTGACCTTGATACTGAGGTTGTAGGCTACTTCCTGTGTTATCACTGGCATTCCACTTTCTGCCCCTCCAGTAACCTGGGTTGTAATGACCTTGACCTGACTGTGGCTCGGAAAAGCTTCTCTTTCTCCTGTGCCAATTGCTTCGGTTGTTTCTCCCTCCATTACCATAGCTGTACTGTGGTTGCACCTGTAGTGTATGTACATTAGGGTTCCTAGGAGCATTACCATTCCTTTGTGTATGCCCTAGGGTGTTGTTTTGCCTGTTATTATGTGGTGTGTACAAGGGAGGCTGAGGGAGAGGTCTGTTTCTGTCTTGTTCTCTGGGTGGGTTGCTCCTGTACTGCCTTTCCAGTTTATCAGCTCTAATCAAATGATATTTAATTTCAGTTAAATCCTGGAACATGCTGCCAGTGAATTGTCTCTAATATGTTAGTGGTAACTGTGAGATAATCATGTCTACAAACTCCTCGTTAGACATTGGTACAGTAAAATGCCTAGATTTCTCATACATTTCGTTGAAATGTTCCTCTATTGTTTTGCTTTTTCTAGGGTCAAAAGTTTCTGAGGCTATCTGACTTCTAATTTGACTCTGTATCCTCGAGTTCCAGAACTCCTGTAACAATAGTTCTTTGAAATCCTAGAAGCTGTTAATTCTGTGTTTAGTTATTCCCCACCAGTAAAATGCTCGACTTGATAGGCTCACTCCTAAGCATCTCGTTATATCTGATTCTGACAAATTAAATAATTTAGCGTACTCCTCTAATTTCTGTAGGTATGAAACCGGGTTCTCCTCCTGATTACCAGTGTATTTGGGTAGCTCCTCGGACCACTGACGAGCTGGGTGATGCATCAAAATAGGTGCATTCGGTAAAGTCGGAATAGCTGAAAGGACCATGGCTGGTAAGGATCTACTACTACCATCAGACTGGTGGGCCCCGTGTGAGGTTTCTTCAGTGAGAGTTCTTAATTCCTTTAATTCATCAACTGCAGTGCTAATTTTACCTTCCAGTTGGCTAATTTTAACTTCACTGTTCTTAGCTGATAGGGTCAAACAACTATCTACGTGTCTACTTAGGGACTCCAACTATACATTAACCTCTGACATAACATTTTTTTTAGATGCCTCTATCGATACTGTAGGTCAAGATTCAATTTGGTTAAGTCGTGTATCCAGGTTAGTGATGTGTGTAGAAACCTCATCCCTTGTAGTTTCTAATGTCTGTTGAACTTCTTCAATTTGTTGGGAGTGTACTGCCAGGGTAGCTTCAGTCTCTTCTTTTAATTGACTGATCTGAGCTTTCGTCTGTAGGCTTAGGGTTTCGCCCTGTTTGCTAACCTCTTGTATTTGCTGTGTGAGGTCTGTTCTTAGCTCACTGATATTACCTAACATGTCCTCTCTTATCTTCTCCATTTTAGTACTTGTATGGGCTATATCCCTCTTCAATTCTGCCATATCATCCTTCATCTGTTGAGAAAGTCGGGCCATCATCTCTGCAAACCTATCTATAGACAAAGTAGGTGCTGGTACTCCAACGAACTCCGAAGAACCAGGCGTGGCGAGAGGATTCTCATGAGTGCTATGTGGGGAAATAGGATGTTTCCTAATGGTATTACCAGGATTGGCTTCTGCCCTGTCCTGCATTGTAGGGTTGCTGCTGGTAGTATGTGCTACACTACTTTCCATGGTGTTCGTTTCCCCTACTTGAACTAGACTGTATGAGGTAGGTACTTTGTCCTGCTCTGCCCTCATGGAACTGCGTAAAAAATAGCCCTCAGGGTTAGGTTTCTGATCAGACATATTTTCAAAATGACTTAACTTCCTATTCAAATCGTGGCCTACACGTTGGCGCCAGAAATACTCTGTAATCTTCCTGTGATGTAATATACATAAATATGTATTGTAGGGAGTGTATGTGTGGATAAGTGATGCAAGGTTGAAACAGTCTAAGACCATAAAAAAAAAATAGTTGATATAATAAATGTCCTTTAATAATATACTTCTTTAATAAAAAAATCAAATATTTGGAAGGATTCAAATATACAGTTAATTAGATTACTCTTACATATAAACGTTCCTCACATGCACTCTGTTTTCCAATAATTTACACCCTTTAATTTAAGTTAAAAATTTCCTTTCTTTTCTTTCCTCGGCTAACTCAGGTCGTGAACGGTAGATCAGATATCAAAATAAAAACTGGACCACTGGGTTGGTTTAGTTAAGT